>JANTPZ010014953.1:0-10356 GCA_025593235.1 Vachellia pachyceras
AAAAGAAAGAAGCAGAAGACTGAAACTCGGAGCTTCAATTATTATTATCGAACAAAAAGGCTACATCTGGAATAGGTGGGGTACCTCTGCCTTGATTGAGAGGCTTCGTTCGGAGAAGAAGCCCTAACTGTGTTGTCCTCGGTCATTGTTCCGACAGATTACTTATTTTTTGCGAGAAAAGAGACTGGAAGCCACGAATCTAATGAAATATTAGGAATATCTGTTTCCCTTGTAAAATTCCCGGCTCGCTACTTCATTGCTAAAATCTCTTCAGCCCCTGTGAATCTCAACTCTCGAACAGTTGAACCCACTGATCGCTGTCGTCAAACCAGCCGTTTATCCAGACAACTTTTAATTCGTTCAAATTCGCGGGATACAAAATTATCATCAAGATCAAGTGACTAACAGAGATGAGGTGTGATTTTTTTAAAAAAAATGTGGATCGCTGATTTGACTGAAACTAATTGTCGAGTAATTAATTTAACTCTACAATACAAGGGACAAATTATTTCTTCCATTTTATAATCTTATGTGGATGGAAAAAAAACTTATAACTTATTTACCATCATTTTTTCTGAAATTTAGGTTTAATTTTAAAACCAAAAAATGGTAAATCCCATATCGTATAGTAAGGGAGATCCCAGGTGGTATATAAACGAGTTTGCGTCTCGCCTTCATCAGCTAGCTTTTAGAGGCAAAAAGACGGGTTTGTGCTATCGTTTGGTATCAGAGTCTACCCTCGCCTAGTTGGTCTTGGGCTTGCTCCTGATTCCTACAAGGTCCCTCGCGAGAACCCTCAGTTTAAAGGGGTCAGGAATGATAAGTCCCACATCCCTTAAGAAAGGAGGTCCTGGGTGGTATATAAACGAGTTCGCGCCTCGTCTTCATGAATTAGCTTTTGGGGGCAGAAGACTGGATTCGTGCTACCAATGATAAGATCCCATATCCCTTAGGAAGGAAGTCTCAAGTGGTATATAAACGAGTTCGTACCCCGCCTTCATGAGCTAGCTTTTGGGGGCAAAATGCCGGGTTCGTGATACCGTTTGGTATCAGAGCCTACCCTCGCCTAGTTGGTCGTGGGCTTGCTCTTGGTGGTATACAAGTGAGTTCGTGCCTCGCCTTCATGAGCTAAGTTTGATTTTAAAATCTAGTTTTTAACTCAAAACTTAGGTTTTGCCTAAATACAAAATTTTTTCTAAAAAGTTATTTTGGTTACAAAACCTCGGTTTGAAACCTAGGTTTTCTCTTTCCTACCTTTTCCTCTTTCATATTTTTTTCCTTATTTCTTTTCCCTCATTCCTACTTTTTTCCTTCTTCACCTTTCATCTTTCCTACTTTTTCTTTCTTATCTGTCCTCTTTCCTACCTTTCATTCTTTCTCTTTCCTACCTACCTTTTGCCTCGAAATCCGTAAAACTAATAACTTTTCAAACATAAATCACTTTCCAAAATCTAGTTTTTACCTCGAAATCTGTAAAAACTATTTCCCAAAATCTATTCTAAAAAATCCAAAACCTAGGTTCCAAACAAACTATTAATTGAAATTGTGTCATATTATTTCTTTAAAAAAGGATATCATAGGATTAATACTGCTGAATTGTTTAATATGGACATCGGTAATTAATTTTCTTTTCTTATTCGTATAAAGAAGAACGAATCTAATTTAAACAAAATATCATAACAAAGCTTATCTCAAGTTAATCTTAATTGAAAGATGCATGCAATGAATAATTTTGATTTGTTAATTCTTTTGTTATAAAGTATAATCACTCTATTTCCTTTATGAAAGGTAACTAACCTCAATTTCATGTATTTGCATAACGACTTTAATCTTTTTAAAATGTGCATAAAAATCTTGAATAAAACAAATCAAAAGCGCATTGATAACTGATAAATAATTTAGATATTTTCTCAGTACATCTTTTCATATATTCATTTTATTTTTCTGGTAGAATTTACATATCATGATATATTTTTTTTGGGGCAACAATCAATGTATTTCTAATGGGTTGGCTTGCCCCAAAAGCATGACGGGTTGGCTTGCCCCAAAAGCATGCTGGGTTGGCCCAATTCAATTGCTAGCCTATTAAAACGAAGAGCAGCCCATACAGGTTCACACTTCCACAGGGAAAAAAAGGAGAAAGATGAAAATGGCGAACCAAAATCCAAATCATTTTTGAAATAACTGTTTACATTTGGTGCTTGACAATGCTTTAAACATAATTACTTTAATAGGATGACATCTATGTTTAAGCAAGAAAATCACACGAGGATCTTTAATTCATCCTATTTCACTAACCAATGAAAATATAATATGAAGTTTAGATGGAATGAAAGGGGTTAATCCTTGTAATATGATGAATCAAATACCTATTAGAAAAAACACTCATATTTAGTGCCCTGGGTGGGATTGTTTTATGTAGAACGACAGTGCACTTCTATCTGATGTAAACCAGTGTATCTCAAACTCAATGGCAGGGTAAATTCACATAAAGAAGCAGCAAACAAAAACCACAGATTGATAATCATATGAGGAATGTTTATAAGGGGGAACAGTTACTGGATTGAACACTTCCATTAAATACCTCGCCTGGCTTCCAGTCTAACCTCACGGTGCTATCCCATGTATGCAAAGGTTCAAGGCAGAACCAAACAAAACACACACACTCATGCACCGTATTACAAAAGCGTCTCAGTGCTCAATCTGGCAACACGAAAGTAGGTTCTGAAACTTTCTACACTTTTCTACTTTAAAGATTTGCACATGAGGAAGCTAGTTTTATGCTTCCATGCCCTCTACAGTTAAATACCCTGCCAACAGTGCCCAGTGATCTATACCAAGTCACAGAATGAAATGGTTGCTATAATAAACCCGACGTCTTTTAATTAGCATATAGTAATAATCAGGATTATATAGCATGCTTATATATAGAAGGGCTTGTGGTACTGAACTTGAAGCAGCGAAAGAAAAAGGACAGGCAGACCAAGAGAGGAAGGACAGCGAAGAAAACAAAAGGAGGCAATAAAGTCAGATGAGCTCAGGAGACAGAGAGACAAAGGGCTGAGAAATATATATATATATATATATATATATATATATACTGGAAGATATGCTCTTGTTTATAAGAACACTAGCGGCAGAGGCACAGAGCATGATCAGGCCATCTTCTTCGCCCAACTTCTGTGTATCGCTAACTCCTTGGACCACCGACAATACTACTGTCTCTGCAACGGGACGCCCTCTGTCTTATTCTTACCGTATTTTTTTAGCCTCGCCTTCTTCCTTCCTTTCCCCCTCTCTCTGCTTTGCCACTCACTGAACGGATTCCTGAGCTCCGTGCTCTTTCAAAGATCATGCAGCCTCATCACTCCAACGCTGTCCTAATTTGTGTCGTTTTGTTAAAGATGGGTTGAGGTAACTAATTAAAACTCCATGTGTGTGATGCCCGTTGTTATCAAAATCTGCAAAAGTCAACAAATAGCATATGGTTCATGTCAACACTGTCTTTAAGAGTTATTCCGCAACCCCCAAAGAATTAGGAAGTAGTATACTCCTCAAAATTAAATGAACCCGTTTTATAAAGATATTAGGTAACAAAACTGATGGAAGATGGTAAAATTCAGCAAGAGACAAAAGAATTTCCGATCTCCAAGATTCCTTTATTCTTGTTATGTCTCTTATTTTTGAATTGTCTACAATGAAGTGATAGAGGGATTGTTTATAAATATTGAAGGGATGCATAAAGAGACACCTTTTGAAACAATGTAAATCTTCAATTAAAAAGTTGTAAATCTCCATCATAAAATATTCAAATAATATTTGGAAAGACTCTTTCTTTTATATACCTATACACAATATTTCCAACACCCGTTGCGTTAGGGTAATAGTTAGCGGATCCTTGCAGCGTTAACAAGGGTTGATGATAATCATATTGGGGGTATACTTCTTCTTGGATTCAAGAAAGGCCTCTCAGACTAGAAGAATTGTACCGTGGAACTTCAAAACAGGCTGCTGCAGTGATATTTTTCCATGAATGGCCTGTTTTTAAATTAGATTGGAAAATTTATTCAAAAATCACACAGATATGCTGTCCTATTCCCAAAAGAAGGAGAAATTGTAATGGTTGCTGAGAATCTTAGGATGAAAGATTTGGTTGTACATGCTATTAGGTAAGTAGTATCCAGGGATAAAACGGGGGAGATACAAATATACAATATACACTATAATGAGATGGATATATATAGGGAGAATAATAATTCAGAAGAAGAGAGAGACCCAGTAATCAAATCTAAGTACCAGGCATATATCCATGTCGGTGTAAAGAGAGACTATCATTATTACAATTCTGCAACATCTCATGCTACCACAAATGGTGGCCTAACAAGGGCTTGTGGATATGAGAACTCTGAATCCAGAGAGTGGGGCTTTGCTGTATTTTGCATCCCCTTGCGCCCACTTGGCCTCATAACTGTCCTCTCCTTCTTCCTTTTCTTATTTTCCACCTCATCTTTTCGTCCACATAGCCGTGATGTTTTTTTAATAGGCATAGATTATTTCTATTTGGAACCTTAAATGTAGTGTGTGTTTGGGAAATCGGTTGGGAGAAAGGAATTCCATTGGGAAAAATAAATTTACGAATTTCTAGATGATTTTACGGATTTCAAAATGATTTTTATGGATTTCGAAATGGTTTTTTTACAAATTTTGATATGGGTTTGTCTCGACTTGCATGCCGTTGGAGAACAAAGTTCTCAAACAAGCACGTAATCTTATTTCCAACACATATAAGCACATTTCTTAATGCAAATATGCATTCTGATTTGTTACGTTACGAGAGATTTACACATTCCTTTTATCAGCACTCATCCGTATAAAGATGTCGTATTTAGCTTCGTCCTCCCTGAATAAAAACAAAAAAAACCGTGCACGGATTTGAATTTATCAGATTTAGCTTGTCTACCAGTCATTCGCAGTTTAGGAGATCGGACGCTTTACTTTACACCATAGAAAGGCAATAGAATAATTGAAGTACTCACATCAGATGCAAGGTGTTTAGAGAAAACGATAGTAAAGATTCCCTCGGTTTATGTTAATTACTATTTTCATAACTATCAAAAGAAGCTTCCATCGTTGGTCAAAAAAAAAAAAAGAAGCTTCCATCAATGCCTAGCTGCCCACTGAAGTTATTTTTAAATGTTATACAAGTTAATGGATACGTAACATTCAAAATATCATAGGGTATGTTTGGACATATGATTTATAATCCATGAGGTAAATATGTAAAATTAATTTTATTTCAATTTACATGAACGTACTTTTATAAAATTATGGTAAACATATCCATATTTTGACGGAAAAGTATTGCAAAAGATAATTCAAGGAACACCAACAGTAATTTAAGAAATAAAATTGATAATGACATTACCATGATATGATATTAAAATGACACTCACAGTGATTGCTCTAGATCAAAGGGTATGTTTTTGAGCCTATACATATTGAATTTGCTCTTAAATATAACATTTTAATTTATTTTTAAAATTAATTTATGTTCTTATAAATTAATATATTATAATATTGCGTTAGGTTTATTTCACAAGTGCTATGTCATGGGTGTGTTTGGGAATCCGTTGGAAGAAAGAAGTTTATGGATTCCGAGAAGAATTTACGGATTTCAAGATGGTTTTTACAAATTTTGATATGGTTTTGCCTTGGCATGCGTATACCGTTAGGAAGGAGTTCTTCCCAAACATGCACATTGTGTCCGTTTGGGAAAGCGGTAGAAAAGTGCTTTTACGCAAACCGAGATAAATATGTGAAAGAGATTATCTCGATTTGCAGAAAAACACTGTTAAACGTATTTTTATGAAGTGTAAAAACTTTGTAAAACATGTCCATTATAACCACTTTCTTAATCAACAAGTTCTGCATGTACTGTTACAAGGCACAGACTTAGAATTTGCTTTAAAGAACTGAAGCATGGTGTAGAAAAGAGAATGGTGATGTTAGAACAAGAACAGGGTCAAATGGCAGGCACAGTGAAAACAGGTGAGTAGAATAAGGCTGGGATTAATGGTTAGAGGAAGTGAGGGAGAGAAGAGGAATAGAGAAACACAAGTGGGTAAGCAAAGGAGGGAACAGCCCTTGAAAATTGGCTTTAGCACATGGGGGTTCTCAATGAACATGCCCAAGGATGATGACAAGCACAGCAACATGTCCTCCATTGGCCAGGAATGAGGGTGCCTCTGTCTTTATCACTCAGATATTATCTGAATTTGCAGCCAGCCAGCATGAGCGCATGCTCCCCCATTCTCTGCACATTCATCAACCCCCCTCCCTCTAAAGTCGTCTTCTCTTGTCTTCCTCTTCCTCTCTCTCTCTCTCATTCCTAATTCCCCTGCTTCTTTTTTCACCAACATTATTCTCTTTACTGCGTCATTCACGCCTCCTCTTAAATTGACATTTCACAATAGCCTACTCTCTTCTCTCTTCATTCACATTCCTTTGCTTGCAAATCTCGGGATGTAAAAAAGTTACCATCTTTACCAGACAGGTCGCCTTCTGTGCTCATTTTCACTTGGAATTTTTTGCACTGAATGAGAGAAAGCTTTGTAACACATTTACAACACCGCCAATTGTTCGTTCCGGTCTTAGGCTTGAGGTTTTGAATTCAGGTGTAGGTTTCGTCTGCTTGATGGATATTAAAAGCTCAGAAGTCTGTCGTTTTAGGCTACTTGAATTCTCCATTTTTCACTTGGAATAACATTAATAGAAGATCATCTCAATAATGCTGGGTGAAAAAAAAACTTGTTTACATGCGGCATTCCGATGGTTATTTACAGACTTTCGCCGTTGCCTTACTCTTTTCCTTATGGTCTACCAAACAAAATCTGACGAAGTGCCGTAATGAGCATAAAAGGAGCAACCTACTAGAACAGAGATCTCAGATTTCCCTTTTTCGTTAATCAAAACGAAAAATAAGAAGTTGAAAATAAGCAAGGGTGAGAATGTGTGTGTGAGAGAGAGAAGGAAAAAAACAAAAAGGATAAAAGAACCAGGAGGTACAGGATGAAACTATGATACGGCATTTTCATCCTCCGAAACTTTCCCGTAATACTCGATGAGTTTCTGCAGAATTACGACCCGGGTCCTCAGCTGAACAATGTAATCGGCAGTTTCCTGGAGTAATCGATCGGCCTTTATCGTCTCGAAGTTCTGGCCTGGGATTAGCTTCCTCAGCGCCTGAAGCTTGTCGGAGAGCTTGGACTTGGCCTCCATGTGTTTGAAGCTTCTTCTCGCTCTGCAGGCACGTGACCGAGTCCAGAGAGATGATGGGTAGGCTCCACGGTGTCGCCTTCTTGTTCTCGCTCTTTTCACGGAGAGCTTGTAACTGTTCTTCGTGTTTAAGCTCATGGCATTTGAAGACAGAGAAAGCCAGAGAATATTTGTGTGTGTGTGTGTGTGTGTTTTTTTATATCAGGCGAGAGGATCGTGGAGGAGAGACTATACAGAGAGCGAAGAGAGAGGGGTCCTGGGTTTAAGTAATAGCGTGTTCAGAGTTTCCCCGTAAAGTCACATGTTATTACGAGTATGCCATTTTTCAAAAAGATAAATTTATCAACACATGTTGCCAATTATTAATTTAATATCAGGATGGTTGGGAAAATATCTTGATGGAAAAATCATTCATGGCACACAACAATCCGCTCCCAAACATCCATGTGCTGTATATGACCTTATTAAGAAATATGTATGTGTAAGTATCGAGCCAAATTTTATTACATGCTCATGCATTTTTTTACATGATAGAATTTAGATGTAATTGTACTTGTTTAATAACACCGTTTCCCAAATGGTACACGTAAGTCAAGATAAAATCATCTTAAAATTTGTAAAAACCATTTCGAAATTCATAAAACCATCTTGAAATCCGTAAAATACCTCAAAATCTGTAAACTCATTTCTCCCAACGCACTTCCCAAACACACATATTACCAATGGATTTGACTTTTAAATCGTGTCTGACAATTTACCTGCCTACAAATTCCTAATACTCGGTATCAATTTGTAGCTCAATTTTTTTGCCGATCACTTTGCAATTCAATTGTTTCATTAAAGTGAATATTGTGTTAAGAATATGGTAGAGTACACTATTTATTGGGTTAATCCTATTTTTTATCCCTGCAACTTAAGTTTAAAAGTGATGGTTTTAATCCCTTAAATTCACTTTATATAAAACTGTTAGTCCTTATATTTTTAAAATGACTTAAATCATATATTAATATTGTTAATTCTACTTATATGTTACTGACTCCGTTAATTATAATGGAATAACTTCATGATTGGATAAAATAACATGACAACAATTATTGTATGAAATGTCCCGTGGTTTTAAATACTTAGATGTTTAACAATGTTAATTAACATTGTTAAATTTAATGACCAAAACAAAAATTTGTTTAATTTATAGATGCCAAAATAAAAAATGTTCAAAGTATAAGAACCAAAATCAAAATTACTCAAAAGTATATGAATATTTTAAAATAGTATGTACTGACGGTTTTAAATAGAGTGAATTGAAGGAGTTAAAACCATTATTTTTAAGCTTTACATATCAAAACCTAAATCAGAGTAATCATACGACCAAAAATAATTTAGCCCTTAATTATTTAACTATATGCATGCATGTGCCTCTTGGTGATTTTCTCAAGCACTCGTGTGTTTACCTTCTTGCATGCATTGTTAATTTGTAACGATGATTGGGAGGAATTTATACTTTATTAATTTATATTTTTAAATACGGTGATAAATGGATATTTAACCTTAAAAGTGGTTTGGACGATAGTCTAACAACTGTTGAGATGCGAGGGCATATTTTATTCACTGCTTCGGGGGAAATCTTAGCATTTCACTGTTGTGAGATTTACCAGCACTCTTCCAAGATATAAATTCAAATAATGTAAATAAAAATCAACGAGGTTGGATTTGATGGGAAAATGTAGTCCCTTACAATAAATAAGATGAATAAAAACTTAAAGACTAAAATATATTTTAAATCCTTTATATTTACGTTAGGTTTCATTTTAATCCTTTAAGTTTAAAAAGTGCATTTTCAGTCTTTTAAACTTAACGTCGTTAGTCTCTCTTAATGGAAAGAGCTGACCCATCAAACTTAATGCTGTTATTTTAAATCTTTTTTTATTTTACACAATTTAAAAAATCAAATTTATTATATTATTAAATTAAAATTAAAATGTGATCATGTTTTGTTAACGTTTTATTGCACAATCATCAATTAAATTTGATGAGTCATCAATTTTTGTTAAGAGAAAATAACGGCGTTAAGTTTGAGGGACTGAAAGTGCACTTTTTTAAACTTAAAGGACTAAAATGAAACTTGATGCAAATATAAATGATTAAAAGTATACTTTAGTCAAACTTAAATTGAGAGAAACGTCAACATCTAGTACACATTAATACTTTAAATATGATTGTCTCTCGTTAAAGAATACTTACGTTTTAGGAGAAAAACATAAATAAAGGAAGGGAAAGTAGAACATAAATAAACAAAAGCATAGGAGCATTGAGGAGGGGAATGTAAGAATTAATGGGAAGCAATGGAGCGGAGGTGGGGAGGGACAAGAGAATTAGAGCTTGTTTGATTTTCAATATTAAAATTTAGATTTGATTTTAAAATTTAGTTTGGAGGAAAGAATGGTCCAAAGAAAATTAGATATTTGGATGAAAGAAGGGCATGGGTGTAAATAAGGGAAGTTGCGGGGGCATAAGTTTCCTAACCCATTTTTGTGCCAATTCAAAAAGCGAAAGCGGGAAGAGAGGCAGTGCTCGGCCGGCCAGAAAAGCCTGCCCCTCTGTAACGGCACATGTGAAGGCCCCGAGATTTTCAATCCCTCTTTTACTCATTTGCCCCCAAAATCATCACTCCTTGTTATCCCCCCCCCCCCCCAAAAATAATTCAACTGCCCCTGTTCTTAATTTCAAGCATGTAGAATTACCAAAAACAGAGTCCTATTATACATAATTGTTAAACACCATTGCCTCTATGTTGAAAGTATTGAAGCAAGAAGAGATTGAGAAGTAGAAGAAGAAATTGAATGTATCATTACAAATCCATATGGGTACAACAATTATCTTCCCTCTTTGAGGGAGATGAACAACCCCATTTTGGGGACTCTTGAAGTGGGAGAACCAAGTTACCCTCCCATTCTTGGTGGGGACTCTTCATCCTCTCACCTTTTGGTGAAGATCATTCTAATCTCACTCACAAATCATTATATGATGACCCTTTATATAGACTTTTGGGTCATTCACTAATTGAGTGATTAATACTAATCA
>JANTPZ010014955.1:0-10375 GCA_025593235.1 Vachellia pachyceras
ATTAACTAAATTGGCTAGGAATAACTTTTGGCCTTCAATATTGCAGATGCCAAAAACCATCCGGTTTTGATTCACTGTAAGCGGGGAAAGGTGAGGATTTGCATTGGATTTTCTTCGCTATCGTTAGATAACTTACTGTCAACTCGCACACTAACGATTTCTGTAAATGCTTCCTCTCTTGCCATGTGCAGCACCGAACAGGCTGTCTTGTAGGATGCCTGAGAAAGCTGCAAAAATGGTGCTTATCATCGGTGTTTCATGAGTACCAGCGATTTGCAGCCGCCAAAGCGAGAGTTTCCGACCAGCGATTCATCGAGTTGTTCGACATTTCGAGCCTGAAGCATTTGCCCATGTCATTCTCATGTTCAAAGACGTGACAAACACGAAACCCAGAAACATTTTGAGTTCCCTTCCTTTTCCTTGGGGAAGCAAATCCCATGTCCTGCTGCTCTTGTTAAATAATAAGTAGGATAAGGTGATGAGTTCCTTCATTGCATCTCTGCGGCAAAGGAATTATTCTTCTTCTCCATTTTTCTATAATAAGAGAAAATGCAGAAACAGTAGTGTAGCTAAGCACATTGATTACCCCCATTTGTCATCAGTCTGAGAGTCTCATTTTTATTTTTGGTTGATCTTGGCTTCGATTGGAATTTGATCACAGATCTTTTAGTTCTAGAGACAATTCCAATAAGATTGAACCGACGACCAAATTTGGCCCATCTTTGAGCCTCCTGCGTTTTGCCATTTTCCTTTCTTTCTGATTTTGATTGCTGCTCCTATTCATCAGGAACGATGTGTAGATATACCTTGACTTTTTTCTCGAGAAAATTCAAGAAAGTCTACCCAGAAAAATCTTGGTGGACAGTCGAAACAGAGAAACTTTTATGTATTCGATTTGCGAGTAATATTGATTATTATTATGTACAGTGATCTGATGAATATTGATGTTATTGTGGCCCTTGCCGGGTTTAGAGAGAAGTAGGCGTACTCTTACGTGCAGTTGACAAAGGTCACTGGTATTTACCTATTTATAAATTATTTTCAGCATGGTTCACATACAACAACAATAAAATTTTATCCCACTAACTAGTTTCTATTTGGATGACATGATCATTGTCCTCTATCTTAGGTTATCTCGTTATTAACATAAAGACCCCTCTCTACAATTTTTCTGAGAATGTGTTCCGGTCTTCATCTACATTTTTTGAAAGGACTCTACTTGATTGATCAACGTTTCTCGCCGATGCCTTTAAAAACCTTCTCTGGAAACTTAATATAAAACTCCACGTAATTCATCTCATTTTCACTCAAGTCCTTTTTTTATTCCTTTTTATTACATGACTGTAGTTTGTTCAGTTATAGGTATCGGTATCCTCATAATTTATTAATTTAAAAGCAAAAAAAAAATGTTAGTCGTTGACGGTGGCTCTCATTTAGCATAGACACGAACTAATTTTGATAATAAATCTAAATGAAATGGATATAAACCAGATTACATAAACATATACGAGATAGTACTAAGTAACATAATTTTGACTTTTCTTTATTCTTTTCTTGGGCCTCTTTTGTAAACCCAACTTTGATCCCAATTGATGAACACTGACCAAACAACTAAACAAAATTTTTTTTTGATACACAACAACTAAACAAAATTAACACGAGCAAAATCACAATTCACAAGTTAACCAACACTTTTTGAATGTGAAGCCCAACCAACAATTGGGTATGGGCTTTGGTTTGTTACTTTGTTTAGAATAAACGGTTAGACCCATAAATTTTATTGAGCCCAAATCTGAAAGCCCAGTGGGTTATTGATAGGCCCAATTGTGATAGAAACTAATGCATGGTGTAACTACATATTGGTCCAATCACCATCAACTTAATCCACATGCCATAACCAGAGCTGCATTCCACGTATCTTTTTGGGCCTGATGCATTTAATATTACCTAAATATTTTTTTATTGAATTTTAAAGGGAAAATTTCAGATGAGGACCACTGTAACTCACTTATTTCAGATGAGGACCATTCAAATTCTAAAATATCACTACAGCCTTTGGGGCCAAAATGACATTAAATGTTGGAGCAAAAAAACTGAAATGACCTTGGCAGAAAGAAAGAAGAAAATGCTTGTTTGAATTTGAATGGCAAGGATAAAATTGCTCTATTTTAAAAATTCAATGTCAACGTTACTCCTAAGAAAACTTTAGGGGTAAATTTTCACTCCACTTAACCCATTAAAATAATCACATGATGATTCTTAATATGAGCCAATATTTTTAAGTTCGAAGTCTTTTCACACAACTTAATTGGGTTCGTTTGACAAAGCGGTGGAGAAGTACTTATGGGCTTATTCATATAAGGCGAGGCAAATATGTGGAGGAGATTGTTTCGTTTTACGGAAAAACACTATTGAACGTGCTTATTGGTATAAGCACCTTGTTGCCAAACAAGGCCATTGGAAGAATAGTTTGGTCTAAATATAACATCAATAGTATTTCGTCCGGTCCATAATATAATTTGCTTTTAGAAGAACAGTTTGGTCTAAATATAAGTCATATATTCCCAAAAAATGATTTGGATCAAACCAGTTGGAAGCCCAATCAATAAGCCTAGCTAGAGATATGATCCGCTCGGGAGTCCAACGGTCAAAATGATGTAGATTGTGGATCCAAGGAAGTAATAGCTTTGCCTTTCTCGACACTCTCATCTACCATCAACATGAAGACATGTGACTCCTTACAGCAGTGGCTGCAAGTATATCTCTCAATACTCCAATAGCATAAAACCTTTCTAATGCCTCTTATCTCCTTTCTTAAAATCTATCATGTGGGTTTCATGGAGCTTGCAGAAGATTCATACAAAGAAACATTAACAAGTTCAGAAAAATGAGCATATGTTTTTGAATTGAAAGGAGAAGTAAAGGTTTCTAAAATTAGGTTGACTTTAGGGCTCAATAATGAGTTTGATCCTTAATCTCTAGTTTAGTTAGAATAAGAACAATCAACAAGTTATTGGTTAATATTGTTAACCTTTAAGATCTAATGTCTTTTTAGTATATTTCCCTTAAGTTTATACTCTTTTCATACATTTGTGCATATTTTGGCTCTCATCCTTATTAATTATGGTCTTATAGAATTTATTATTTTGCAAGGTATATTTTTGGTATAAGAAGTATAAGTTTCAAGCAATTTGGAAATGCCTTGGAAGCATTTGAAGATCAATTTTGATTAAAAAAACACATTAGGGAAATCGAAGAGGAATGAAATGAGGCCAAATCATGGGCAAAGCACTTCATTTGAGATAAAAGAACTTATCTTTCCAAAAGAAAAATAAGCTTCAGCGTACTATACATTGGCTGCAACTTAACTAAAATAGAGGAGAATGAAGCTGCATCGCACTTTATCATGGTCGCAATGTACTTCCAAACAGAGGCGAACTTAACCGCAATATAGTCCATGACAACAAAACATATTGCGCAGTCACTGTGGCTGTCATCATTTTGAACTTCTTGGTAGTATTTTGGAGCTTGGGCCCACTAGGGTTTGGTTCCTTAAGTAGAGATTGAGCTAGGAGTTGAAGACTTGAAGAGATTTGAACTTCTCTCGGTCTTTCTTTTCCCTCTTCCATTCATTTATCATGTACCATGATTGTGCTGCTTTATATATATATATATATTCCCATTGATTTTGTGAACATGTGCAACTAAAGAAGATAGGATTATTTTGAACTCTCGTATAGATTAAGTGCTCATCCCCCCTTTATATTTGTGATTGATATGTTGATTTTACTCCATGCTTAATCCTTCTTGTTGCATTGGCCACCAAGTTGGTTCACTTGATTGATGCTTGAGTGAGTCAGGCTGAATGTACAACTTGTAATATCCTAAATTTTAGTGATTGGAAAGGAAGGCTAAACGAAGGGCTACATATCGGTAAAAGGGGCTAAAAAGTAAAAGGTGATGAAAAGAAGTCACAAGTTGCCATTTTGCCAATGAAGAAAATGTAATGGCATAATGGTCATTTTTGAAAAGATAATGACATAATGATCATTTTTTAAAATATAATGACAAAATAGTCATTTTATAAAAAATAAGGACATAATGGTCATTTTTGAAAAGACGGGACAAAATGGTCATTTTGAGAAAAGATTAAGGGCATTTTGGTAATCATGAAAAAGTCCAAAGGCATTTTGGTCAAAGTTTGACCAAAATATCAGAAAAATTAATAAGGCACCATTTGATAGAGAAAAATTCACTGATTAGCAAATGAGGCTCAATTTAGGTTAAAATGACCTATGTTTCTGTTGCTAGAATTTTATTGGTCATATAATTGTTGGCTATTTAAATAAATAATTATTCAAAAATGATTATTTAAAATACCTAAAGGCCTTAGATGTCTGATCTCAAATCAAGGAAAAATAGCTTGAAAATTCTAGTATTTTATAAAATTGTTTCCAAGAGAAAGAGATAAACAATTTCCCTGATTGGAAGGAAAAGCCCGGAAAAATCATGAATTAGGGTTTTCTTAAAAAATTAATTAAAGACATTCCGAAAAGCCATTTGAGGAAAGAAAAAGTGTGAGATTATCAGGAAGAATTTTAGAAATTTTTTGTGATCTCAAATCTGGTTAACAATCAGAAAATCGCCTAAACGCGTTTTCGAAAGTATAAAGTAACTTTATGGAAACATAAATTTTTCAAATGTAAAATTTCCATAAATGTGTTATGCCACTTGTAATGTTCATTTTGGGAGCCCAAAACGAGCAGTAAATATCTCAAATAAGTGGTAGAATTTATTAGAAGAAAGTTACTTTATCAGTCTAAGTTGTATAGGATTAATGGACACTTGTCACCAAAACAATTTAGCACATGGGGACATTTTTTCTTATCATTTTTCAGGCCATTAAAGTCAGCCAAAATGGGCAGAAAAAAGGATAATTGGGCTGTCCAAATATCCACCCTTAGATCACATGATTTATGCAAGATGTAATCTCAACCGTTGGATCATTTGGCATGTGATTAAAGTCAGCTTTTCTTCACCATTTCCAGCCCATTTTTCGTGCAAAACCATACCTGAAAATAGAAGAGAAGAGGCAGCCATGGGAGAAGAGAAAAAGCTCAAAATATCCAAGGTAAAATTCAGTTTTGATGAAATCTTTCACATATTCTTACTCTTTAGACCTTCCTCTTCATTTCTATCGGTTTAGTTTCTTAGATTATGCTTGATTTTGGGCTGCTAAAAATTTAGGTTTTTGAGAGAGAAAATGAGAAAGAGAGAGATTTAGATCAAATAATTGTTACCAAACAACTCTATGCAAGTTAAGGAGTTGATTGGTATGTGTTTTGTGTTGGATTGAAGCTTGTATGAATTTTGGGAATCATGAAACCCTAGGGGAGGTGCTGTCCAATTTTCCATTTGAAAGGGGAGTGTTGTTTTAAGTTAAATGATGCATGGAAAATGGATTAGGAACAAGATTATGAAAGTGTAAAGAGAGCAAAGTTGAAAAGTCCATTTTTTGGCTATTTTTCTAGATTTTCATCCTGCTGTATAACAGTAACAGGGAATGAGATTTTGATGATTTTGATGCTTCCATTGGCTTTAGAAGGCAAAATTGTGTAGGGTATAAGTGAGAAAATAATTTTGGAAGCATTAGAATCAAGTTTTGCATGATTAAGGGTTTTAAGGTTCTTACGAGTCAAGAAGAGTTTGAGCAAGTTTTAGCATGTTTTGATAGTTGATATTGGCTTGTGATTAATGCCAATTGCATTATGTAATGTGAAGGAGGATATTTCCAAGTGGAAAGTTCCAAAAGTGCAAGAAGAAAGCCATTAAAGAGCAAGGGAGATTGAGTAATCAAGGTAACAAATTCTCTAACTTTTACATTTATGTTGTTATTAATTGTTAATTGTTATTTGCCATGTTGATACTATATGATTAATGAATGAACATGCAAGTCCTTGTTTGATGATGATAAAGATATGCTTTGGCAAAGTGATCATGTAAGAGGATGAGATTAGTGTTGCATGTGTAGTTTCCATGGCTTTTTATTTATCGCACAATTAAGATTATGGTGTATTAATTGATCAAGAAATTGGTCAAGGAGATATTTTTCCCTTGTAGAGGGCTTCATAAGCTTTATTTAGAGACTTGGACCACTCAATTTCAATTTTTCTAGAATTAATTATGAATTTTCAAAGTTGATCAAAAATTTGAAACTACCAAGTGAACAGTAACTCAGTAAACGTTTTAAATTTTCACTTGGTTGGCTTATTCTAAGAATTTGATGGTCATAAAGTGGTTCATAATCAATCTCTAATATTAAGTAAAGCATGCTAAAGATGGTGTTACACAACTTGAGTTCAATTGTTTCATAATTTGAAATTTGAGTTAAATGGATGGTTTTGTCAATGAGAAGGAGCTATACTCAGTAACCTCACATAGTCATATAGGATTTGCACTGGAAATTAGGATTTAATTAATTAATTAAGATATTAATTAAACTAGAATTCTATTTGGAGACTTGAGAAAGCACTTATAGGTAAATCTGTACCCTTGACTAGCATAATCTATCATTAAGAGGCACTACAAATAAACATTAAATTTTAGATGGAAAATTCCATGGCTAATTTCTTTGGTAATCCATCAGAAATTTTTGAGATTGAATTTCCAACGGAAATTTTACAGTTTAAACCTAAAAAGAGACTAGTCTCAAGCCATAGTTGGCTTGGGGATGCCACCGGAAAAAAAATAATGAAGACCTATGTTCTAGAGCAGGAGTGCTCTCATTTAAGGCTTGAAAAATGTCTTCATGCATTTGAATAGTGGGCAGAAGTTGAGGGAGTAAAGTTGATGGCAAACTTGGGTATATTTGCTCGCACATTGCGGATGAAAAGGTTAATGGCTACTTCCTTTAGAATCTTAACTTCAGAGAGAAGCATGCTCAATAATAAACCCATCTTGTTGAAGCTTTTTACATTAGCAAATTTAGCTTCCATTTGATTAAAATAATCATCCTAGTGAATATTAAAAGAGTGCAAGTGCAATGGCACATATAAGTTTGGCTCCAACGGTTAGCATGTTATTCAATGTACCATTTTCTTCAAACAAACCTTCTTAATCATAAACTCCTAAACGTAAAAGAATTACTAACCCATCTGCCTCAACCATTACTAATCCCATACTGCAAACATTGTCATCCAGAAACCCAAAAGAATTATTTAGATTGTAAGCCTTAAACCCTTCTTGTATTAAGAGAAGATGTAGCAGCAGAGAGCTACAACAAAAATATAAATGCCAAGACATTCATAACCCTAAACTCAAAAGCACATGCATTTTCTACTTCAATAATAAGAAGAAATGGTACAAACATGTGAACTGATGATGGGTTGGGCACTTAGTACAAAAAATTCTTATTTTTCTCACCATTCTATTGAAATCAAGCCTAACACATATATTTGATCATAGCAGCTGGATAGTTCCAAAGAGATTTGTGATTAAAGTGCCAATAAAGTGGGCTATACTAACTTTTATCTTGGTCTAGAATAGAACAAAGGGCTCCATTTTTCATAATCAGTGGACTTATAATAAAGCGGCACAAGTTTCGAGACCAAAATAGAATGTACCTTAGCATAATGAAGATCAAGTAGCAATTACTTTACCATAAATTCTTCAACATGAGTTTGGAAACAGGACACACACGATGAAATGATTTTTTTGTGTTGTTTTTTTTGGGGAGGGGGGGTGGGGGGGACCCAAGCAAAATAGAAGAAAAGAATGACTTGCCTCGCCACTGATTCTCCAGCACGATGACGATCAAGCAGCAGTGACCTTTTGTTATGGGTGATAGCAATGGTGACAAAGGTTTGATAGCAGCATCAACGAACAGAATGGGCAAATGATCATTAGGGTTTATGTGTCTTTCATTAAGGGCACTTTGTCTATTTAAAAAAATTAAAAAGGCAATAATGTCTTTTCCACATGATTAAAAGAGGTTTGCATCATCATTCATCAATCCTAGTAGTGAGATCCATTTATCTCCAGTTAAGGCATTCTGGATTACAAAATGTAATTTCCTTTCATGAAAAGTAACCAAACACACTATTGTTATTCCTGGGTTTAGCAATTAATGTTTTGCTATTGTATTTTAGGCATATGATTAAAGGACTACTTGTGAGATCTTTCCATTTGTGGATTTGGACTTTGATTGTCTTTTTGTAACAATGTTAAATCAATTGATTCTCTTCCAACTTCGGTTAATTCTCCTATATATGCTTATAGGACTTGCTATAGTATTGTATGTGTGTTTGATCGAATTAGGCTTTAAGAGAGGAAAGTCAATAGGTGTAGTAACTAGACATAGGAGTATCTAAGTGGTCCATAAGAGTGTTAATTAGGGAGTGATCACTTGACATGGTATTAGGAGTATTTTTCACAAATTAGGACACATTTAGATTAGTATTAGAAATTACTTTTCCAACGTGATTTATGGATTAAAAGGTAAGTATGTAAAAAAAGTTTTGTATTGGCTTGCGTGAATGTAATTTCCCAACATTTAGACAAAAAGGCACTGAATCGGCTAATAATTGAGTGAGGAAAACAATTACGATATCATAGGGATTGTTGACCCATCTTACACTAAATTCATTAATTTCATCATAAAAGATTTAAATACGAATAAGAATTAGTTTAGTTATAGTTAAATTTCATTTTTAGCTTAATCGAAACTCACAATTTTGCATGGCTGAACATGTAAGTGAAATTAACTAGATCCCTCGAAATGAAAATGGCCTAGGTTTTTTCCGGTATTATACATAGGGATTAGTAATTAGAATCTAATTAAGAGTTAAATGACTATCTCTATCAGAGACTTAAGTAGCTTTGTGAAGCAATCTTGAGAAAAGAATATGCCTTGTAGACTAATAAAAATTGACTTAATATTGGTTTACTACAACTCTAATAATGTTCATTAAAAACAAAGGAGATTGCTCCAAAATTCTGAACAAGAGTGAATGGATGACACTAAGACAAATAAGTTGTTGTACAACAAATAAGCCAAGTTAAAAAAAATAGTAAATGAATGAAGGCTAGTCAACAAAAGCTATCACATTAGTAGCAAAATATATTGCAATCGTTCACTTATAGTAACCTTAAAAAAAACCCAGCATTTAAACCTTTTCAAGAACATGTTCTTCTTAGCTAGGTGAAACAAAGTTTTTCAAATTATTTTGGTTTAAGCTACATATTTACCAAGAATCAAGTAAGCTACCTCTCAAAATTACCATAACAAGTGAACCATTTTTATTTTGTTCTTTGATATATAAAAACCCCACTTCTTTTTTTGTTTTTTTCCCCTTTTTGACCATGGTTTATAATTACCCCTAAGATCCCAACTGAGGAGCATTTAACCAAATGAAGCATAAGATTGAAATTTCAATTTTTTTACTAAAACAAATATGCCCTTTTATAAGAGGCAATCATATTCAAAAAAACTAAATATAGACTCCTCTTCTGACTATAATTAGAACATCAATTCATTACAATGTGAGGGATAGAATCCAGTTGGTGTTAAAATCTTGAGTTCATCAACACTTCAGCATAAATGGGCCACATTGGATGCTAAACTCATGAATATTTATAGAAGCCCAAATGTCATAGCCCATCATATTAATGGTAGGCCCAATTATAAATTGAAAGCCGAATGCATTATCGTATTGGGCTTGTTTGGGAACTAGGTTTGAAACCTAGGTTTCACAGATTTCGAGGTAAAATCTAGGTTTTGAAAAGTGATTTATGTTTGGGAAGTTATAACTTTTATGGATTCCGAGACAAAAAGTGGGTAAGAAAGAGGAAAGTAAGAAAGAGAAAGAAAGAAAAAGTAAGAAAGAGAAAAGAGGAAAAAGTAGGAAAGAGAAAACATAGGTTTCAATAGGTTCCAAACAAGCCCTTAGACGTTGGAAATTTATTTGACTTGTTTGAAGTAGAAAGACAAACAATCCATGCTGACAAACAGATATAATTTTATTTGAAAAGAATCGTGACACTATTTTTCAACATGCGCAAAAATAAAATTAAAATGATCCCAATTATATGCTCTTTCCCTCAAAACTCTATATTTTGTAGACAAAATCATCATAGTCAAAGATATAATTTTGAAATTAGTGACCCAATTATTAACTTGATCTACTGATCAAATAAAGTAAAATATTATTCATTTTTAATATATTTTTTATAGAGTCAAATTATACGGACTCAAATTATTTTAGACCACGTAACATTTCATACATATAATGATGTTCTTGGACATGCTTTTGGCATGTTAGATCGTTCAAGGATTTTCATAAAAATTCACTATTTAGTAAGTCATATAATGCGGCTA
>JANTPZ010014959.1:0-10191 GCA_025593235.1 Vachellia pachyceras
ATATAACGTACAAGTATATGATTAGCTTAGTAATTGTTACTTTATTAATGATAGAATTTACTGCTTAGTTTTTGAAATTTTCAATTTTAGATAGTTTCATTGTGTCAATGCGTGATAAGATTTATTTTTTTAATTTTTTTATTCCTCATCGGTCTGACCCCCGGTTTGACTCCGGTCTGACCCACTGACCCTTAACCCATTGGCTTGTCCGGTTCAGTCACCGGTCCGGTTTCCTGTACCTTGGTATTTTTTAAACTTAAGGCATTAAACCGAAATTTAATGTAAATTTAAAGGATTAAATATATACTTAAATATAGTCAAAAAATTTAATAACAAGAAATGAAAATATCACGTGAACATTAAATGTCACATTTTCTGCAAAATTTCCGGTGAAAAAAAACATTTTCAAGATAAGCACTAACAAAAAGTGTTCAACTTTGCCTAAAGTTCCTTGCTAAGCAAACTTTGTCTGAGACTGGACTTCGTTTTTTTTTAAAGTTCATGGGATGGTTACTTTTTTTTAGGGACATTGATTATTAGTTTGAAAATAATCACTATAATTTTAGAACCCGACCCGATCAACCATCAACAGTTCACTTTAAAACTTAAATTAAACCCGTTGAAAAAAAAAATACTAAATTTAAGTCCACAACTCTTGTAGTACAGCATCACATGATTAAGTTCTTGAATAATTTTTTTTGCCTGTCATATTTTCATTTATGACTTTTTGAAATTAAATTCAAGTTTAATTAAATCGAATTATAAAATTTTCAAATTTACATTACATTCTCTCACAGTTAATGATTTTTAATCAAATGTGAGTAGTATTCATGTTAATGTTTTATAAAGTGACATAAGATACTGTTCCTGATACAGCAACAGCTCAAATTCTATGATATTGTATGTGTCTGAAAATCCGTTGAGAGAAAATAGTTTACGAATTCTGAGATAATTTTACAAA
Organism: Vachellia pachyceras; assembly: GCA_025593235.1. Lineage (NCBI taxonomy): Eukaryota > Viridiplantae > Streptophyta > Magnoliopsida > Fabales > Fabaceae > Vachellia > Vachellia pachyceras. The sequence goes on from JANTPZ010014959.1 coordinate 962, forward strand.
ATCCAAAAAGAATTTATAAATTTTGAGATGCTTTTTACGAATTTCAATATACAATCATGCACGTTGAGTTATTGACAGTCATCAGTACAGATTTTCACCTCAGCCCCTGGATGGTGTGTTTTTTTGTGTGTGTAATCTTTCGGATATAATAATATTACTTCATTTTAAAACTTCTAAACTAACAATTTCTTTGAAGAGAATTTTAGATACACATCTTAACCGTGTTTTAAATGCACTAAGCAAAATATTAGTTTTAAGAAATATATAATTACAATCTCGTGCTCTGAATAAACAATGCATACTTCTGTAATTTAGGGAGCTTAAGATTTTTTCTTTGTTGGTAAATTTGATTGCCTGCCATTGAAGGGCAGATGTGTCAAACAATTCAAAGCATTAATTAATTAAGGGCTTGTTTGGCATTTAGGTTTCAAAACCTAGATTACAAAACCTCAGTTTGAAACTTAGGTTTTCTCTTTCCTACTTTCTCCTCTTTTCTCTTTCTTACTCTTTCTTTCTTTCTCTTTTTTACTTTTCTCTTTTCTACCTACTTTTTTGCTTTGAAATCCGTAAAAGCTATAACTTCTCAAACATAAATCACTTTTCAAAACCTAATTTTTACCTCGTGATCTGTGAAACCTAGGTTTTAAACCTGATTCTCAAACAAGCCATAGGACTAAAATCGAACAGGATTGGTGTCGAAATCAGATGCCTGTGGATGACATTGATTGACACAAGTGATCAACAATCAATATTATTATGGCAATTAGTGCCTTAATCACTCTCTCGGTTGTTATCCTTTATACTACTAATTTTAACAAAATCCACAAGTCCCTCCTCGGTTCTAATCTGGCAAAAATATAAATATATCAATTTATAACATATTAATACATATTACTGTATCATATATTAATTTATAAATCAGTTAAATTAATTTAAAAAATGATAAATATATTAGTTTATTTAACATTATTTAATATTCCACAAAAATCAGAAAGAAGGTATACGAGTCATGGTGGACGGTGCATACTCCTATACTTCTGATACTGCAGCTTGTGGCGGCATCCTAATGAATGGGGGAGTTATTTTTGAAGGCTTTTATGATGCGTCTGAATCATGGGGATTGTCTTACTGCGGAATTATGTGGCTACTTAATGGGGCTTAAAAGAGCATGGGATTATGGAGTAAAGAAGCTTACTCTGACCTTAGACTCAGTGGAAATTATTGGCCTCCTCCAGAAGGAGGTATCGGATCTTCATGAGGAACTGAGCATGATTAGCGAGATAAAAATGATGCTCCAGCGGGACTGTGATGTCAGTTTGAAAATTATTGAGAGAGATGCAAATGAAGCTGCTGATTGTATGGTAAAAAATGTACTTGGTAGTACTATTGGACACCACATCCTTAATGGACCATCTACGGTTGCTTTTCTGAAGGCAGCGGATGTCACTTATTTTTCCTCTTTTTTGTATTTGTTTTGCCCTTTTATTTTATTTCCGGTTGTAACAAAAAAAAATGCTACGTTACAAACAAACTGAAGAGGCTATTAATGTATTGTGTGTGGAATGAAATGTTCACTCCCATCGCTATATATATATATATATATATATATCATAACTTAATCATACTGTTATGGCTATTTTTAAAAATCCATTTGTGTGTATGCATCCATTTCAAACTAAGCCATATGACAATATCGTTATTTTTTAAAGGCACGTAGGGTCCAATGATACCTTAACGATGAGCATATTTATAATTTAATAGTAGAAGTTTGAATTATACTTTATAATCTGGTCAAGGCAAAGCCAGACAACACGTTGAGTGCCATACGGGTCAACCGTGAATGGGCCGGTTCGCAAATATTGGACCGTCTTCTACGCCGTTGGCAAAAAGGCCACATTTTCAAATTTTCGGTCCACAGGCAGCAACCCCAAATGCCACGTGCAAAAGCAAAAGCCCTGATCTTGAGATAAAACTCCTCTTTTACAACAATCTCTTATGCCAAGTTACGTTGAAAAACAGCTTCTACTGCTAATACAAACATGCAAGTATATTATAAAATCAAAATGTCAACACGAGGTTTGAAAATCCCATTATCTTTTTCCCCTCTAAGAACATGCATTCTTTTGCAGAGTTAATCATGATTAAGGCATTGCTAATGTTAAGTACTAAATGTGAATACATCTCATAATAGGATTTGAACATTAATTTATCAGTCTGTAAGGGATTGACACTTTTTGTTAAACTCAAACACATTGATATCATTCTTAACATATATCCATTGCATTTTTTTTATTTTTGGGAAGCCCATTGAAAAAAAAAGATCCACATTTTTCAGAATAACCTTAGATGTTAAATTTCATTCATACCAAAAAAAATTTAGGTTGGTTGGATTTCGACAGCTCAACAGGATCAAGGTAATGCCTTCGTAATTAGAACGATTATAAAAGTATTTATAGGTTCACTATCAACGTAGTCATCATATCATTTGTGCATTGCTTTTCCATTTTAGGACAAGGTTGAAATAGAACCTTGTACATCATTATCCATATTTTGCTGTGCCATTAATTATTTATTAATAAAAGTATCATTTTTTTTTGCTTCCGTATGAGATTGATGATGTTAACATTAATGGAAGACTAAATATATAATTCCGGAGAACAAAACACATGCCTTAATATAAGTGTTACTTACACAGTTATTTTGGTTGTTTTCTGTTCCTATTTTAATTCGTAATTTTCAAATTATAATAAGTTATAACTTAATTTTTTTATCTTAAAAAAAAGAAAGAAAATTGTGAAGTGTGAATGCGTGTCATACGTATGCTAAAAGATTGGAAGAGGTAAGAAGGAAGATAAACAAGCTTGAAGGAACACATAAAAAGAATAATATAATAATATTAAATTTAAAGATTATCCCATATTCATGGATTTAATTAATTACAGTTAACATTAATTGACTCTGAAGTTTTAGCACTTGTGGAAATTAACTTGTTCTCTTCACCAATTTGAGCCGTTGAGCGCACTGCAGGAAGTTCCTGCACAAATTTTAACATTAATTAATTTAATTAATAAATAAAAAACATCAAAATACATACGTAAACTTGAACCGTAGGCTTAAAAGTTAAAACCATCCATATAGAAAGTCTCTGATATACTTGCCCAATATGTATTTATTAGTATAGATACTTAATAATTACGGATTTACAGCAATCACGTTTATGCACAAATTAAACAACACTTCCTTCCCCTTTTCATATTTGTAAATCTTCCCAAACAAATATTACTATTTCGTTTCGATGCTTAATATAAAATTCATTTTGTATTACAGTACGACTAATTGAAGCAATATGCAAAAAACAATGGATCATTAAAAGCGACTTACTTCCATGGCAGATCCTCTGCGAGCAACCAGTCTCCTTCTCTGTCCTGAAAAGCTAATTGATAGCACTCTGAATGCTCATGACCTGCTTTTTGTATCATCAGTGAAATTCCAGGCAGTTAATCAACGATCAAGTAAATCTCTCCACAAACAAATTGCCATTAATTCTGCAAATTTCATTAAACACAGACAGAAGGACCTACATCTTCCGAACATGGAGATCAAGGTTTGCTTTAGCTCCTGAATAGAATGGTGCAAGCTGAGATCAACTTTTCGTCCGATCCCTTCTCCCTCCATCTTCACTTTAACGTACAACGCATTGTTACATTCTCTGAGAGGTTCTTCAGAAGTGGTACCACTTTTATGAGGACGATTATTATCCCTCGTTATGACGCCGCCATCTTCTTCAAAGCGAAGCTTCTTCCTCCGAGACATCAGTGGCGGCCACCCTACTGCTGCAGATTCTCCACCATCATCCCCATCATGTCTGATATATTCACATATATAAATACACACTCACTTTGTTAGCGCGCGCACACATGTATGCATGAATGTATGTATTCACTTGCAACTATATACGAAGCAGTGAAAGTTTTTTTATCGGTAGGCAGGTACCTGGTGACAATGGAGGAGCTGGTATGGAGGTCGTCGTCGTCGTCGAGGTCAGGTTCATGGGAAGGTATTAAGGGAAGGAGAGGCAGAGTGGGAAGCGAAACGTCGTCGTCCCGCAAATCAGAGAAGCTGCGCTTGTGGCGGCAAGAGACGGGCAATGGAGTGAAGAGATCATCGTCGTCGGAATAATGAAAGGAGGGGAGAGGGAGTCCAAGTTGAAGGTCCATGCAAGAAGGAAGAAGGAAGAGAAGGCTCTGAATCGGAAAGAAAAGAGTACTAACAGAAGAAAGAAACGAGTGTGAGAGGATTGAAGAGAGAGGGAGGGAGGGAGGGACTGGGAAACAGAAGGTTGAAGTGTCAACGTCGATGTAGGGATTAAAGGCGACCGAAGTGGGTGCTTGAAGGAAGCTTCAGTGTTTGTTTAGGGAACAAAGTATCAACCAAATATTAAATGAATGATTTTGATTGTCAAATCCTGTGAACTGTGATCCAACTGATTACCCTCTCTCTATCTCCCCCCAATAAATTGCTTCACAAGTAGTAGTAGTACCTTGATGAAGTAATACCGCCTTCCCTACTTATTACTAATTTTAGAAATGGATTGCTCATTTTTAGATATTATAAAATTATAGTTATTTATTGAAGAAAATTTGTTTACTATATGCTGTTCATAAAGGATGTTTTGGAGAAAAAATTATAAATTTGTAGGATAAGGTGAATAGAAGTCTTATATTTATGATAAAAAAACTCTTTAGCTAGCTCGTAAGTATGGAATCAAAATGAGTGTTTTTTTTCCTTTGTAAGCTTTAATATCATTGATCATTCACAAACTATGATAGTTGAGTTTTTAAATTTATATAAAAATATATTATTTTCTAATATTGATTTTTATCAAAATTAATAATCATATTAAAGTTTTGTTCATGAATTAGAAACCTGCTAACAACTTATTTTAATTCATAACATCTCAAAGAGTTATAATAAAAAAAAAAGAAATAGCTATCTTCATCCAAAAGTAACAATTAGAATATCATTGTCTTAATTAGTGAAACAAAACATGTAAAACCATTGCTCACATAGCAAGTTAAGGATATACGTAAAGTTATGATTTTATCTCAATTTTCACATGATAATGTCAGAGAATAGGGCTCTTACGTTCTGATGACTTTTGTATAAAATCTAGAGTTAAGGGGTAAATTCACCTCGTAAGTATCTACTAATTGCATTGGGTATATCGAAGTGTTTTGAGGGTAATAAGTTACAAAAGCAATTCAATGTCACCCCAGGGGAATGGTAACACAAACACCATCTACTATATAAGATTTAATGCCACGTTGGTGTACACTTAGGATTTTTTCCACAAGCTTCTCTTTCACTAAAAAAAAAAAAAGCACTCTCATCTGTTCACTATTCACTCCCCATAGTTCCGTCCCTTTCACAGCACTTTTCCATCTCCTTCTTCAACCCCTTCTCTTGTCACAGTTCTGTCGCCGTCGTCCTCCTCCTTCTCAAAAGCGTTGATGGTCACCGTCCCTTTAAACCAGCTTCAACTGGTCACCGTTCAAGGTTTGATCAGACTGGATGTATGTATAGTGCGTATAAACTAGCTCTGTTGCTCTCCTTCCTCCTTGGTTGCCAACCCCATTACCATTACCCCCAACCTATAACAAATCAAAAGCTTCGCACTTGCATGGAGATAGTTTAGTCCTCTTGCAGCTCCTATACAAATCTGGAGTTGTCTCTTCCATGGTGGAGCCGGATTCTCAGTGTTGTACATATGCTTTTGCTTTTCATTAGATTAAAAAGAGAAAGAACAAGGACTAATAATGGCTGGAAAGCTAAGAAGGCTGTTTGCACCGGTAAACAGATTGTTCTATTTTTTGTGTATTGTGTTGCAGGTCAAAGTGAACGCATTGGATATTGTCTTGAAGATAAGTATCGCCTTTTGCTGTGCGAATTCATGCCTCGAGGCAGCTTGGAGAATCATTTGTTCAGAAGTAAGGTCTTTGCCATCCCATACATATTTTTCAATGCGTCAACTCTCTCAAGACTTGTGTTTTAACCTCAACTCGACGCTACTCACACACACACACACACACACACACACACACTTACTTGTAATAGCTCTTGGTGCTGCCAAAGGCCTCGCCTTTCTTCACAGCAACAACACCAAAGTGATATATCGCGATTTCAAGACTTCAAACGTCTTACATGATTCTATATGTATGTGGCCTTCAAGCTGTTGTTAATTATTCTCAGTTTTTTAACATATATTTGAAAATTAAACTCTGCGCGAATTCATCATGACAGAAATATAATGCTAAAATTTTTTTATTTCGGGCTGGCAAAAGATAGACCAACAATTACGGAGGGCCCCACGCGCCATGAAATCGTAGACTAAAATCATCTCGTTGCTTTCGTAGCAGATACCTATGTGAGAGAGACGAGATGGTGGTGATGGAGCTGCTATAGAGCATTTCGATCTTGGTTTTGAACTCATGGACCCCTTGCTACGAACCCGGTTTGAGCAGCTTGATCGTGACAGGAGCGAGCCGTCGTCGATGTAGCCTTTGTACACTTTGCCAAAGCCTCCGACTCCAATGTTGAAGAGCTCGTCGAAGTTCTTCGTGGTGGTTCAGATCTTGGCGATGGAGAAGTGACGGCACGGTTCTATTAGAAGAGATGAGCCGTGGTGGTTGTGAAGATGGGGCAGAAAGAAGGATTGCCACGTTGGTGGTTGTGAAGATGGGGCAGTAAGAAGACATTAGTTGGATGATGAGATTAACTGCCACTTAACATGTTTGACGTAACAAATGGTCAAATTTAACTTTAGGTAAATGATAGGGTGATATCACACTCTTTTGGTAACTTTCAGGGTAACATTATCTTTCTAAACGGTTTGGAAAGTGGAAAAAAAAAACGATTTAAAATTCTCATTCGAATGGATGTAACACACATTCGAATGAGTCACTCTTTAAATGGCATAAGATTCGAATGAATATAAAACTCATTCGAATGAATATAAAACTCATTCGAATTAGTCTACTCTTTATAAACGGTTCAGAAAGGTTAAATTTGAAAATGCTGTATCTTCCTCATTTCAGCTCCAAATTTGACAAATAACCTATCATTGGAAAACCCTTTGAGTTTAGTTTCAAATGGCACAAGTTTGAAATCAATTGGACATCTGGTTGAGAGATATCATCAAAAAACCGAAGATATATCTAGAATAAACGTATTCCTGATGCATGTTTGGTTTTTTCATCATATCTCTCAAAATGCTAATCCAATGATTGTGAAACTTGTGCCATTTGAAACTAGACTCAAAGGGATTTCCAATGATAGGTCATTTGTCAATTTTGGAGCTGAAATGAGGAAGATACATCATTTTCAAGTTTAACCTTTCTGAACCGTTTTTAAAGAGTAGACTCATTCAAATGTGTGTTATATCCATTCGAATGAGAATTCTAAATCATTTTTTCCCACTTTCTAAACCGTTGGGGAAAAATAAGGTTTAGAAACTCTATGATTCAAATCAATATAAAACTGATTTGATTGAATCTCGATTTTTATATTCGATTAAATTTAGAACGTTGGTGAAAAATTCGATTGAATGAGTTTTACGCTGAAGATGAAGCTTTCATTCGAATAACACATGTTTTATTCGAATGAAGACAAACGTCCGTTAAGGATCCGTTACTCCAAGTGAAAAATGCTACGTTTTATAAACTTTCGAGGTGAATCTGGTCCCCAAAAAACTTCCGGATAATAGTGCTCCAACCGGTATATTTTCATGGCAAAAATGCTACTTAACCCTATAATATATAAAAAGAACATTTAGATATATATTTCTCTTTGAATGAGATCTCAATTTCAGCTATAGTTTCATTAGATATTTTGACACAGACGGAATTATCAGAGCGGATGTTCTTTTTTAAAGGGCAGAATCGAAATATAGTGTTGAACAAGTAAGTGTAATTGAGTTATATGGTGGTGAACTCAGTGTAGTTAGTTATTCATTAAACATGGAATGTAAGGTTTTTGGGTTATTAAGTCATTTCACAATAATTAATGGAGTCAGTGACACAAGCAAAATTAATGATGTTAATATTGGATTTATATCATTTTAAAACTATGAGAACTAACAGTAAGGGATCAAAACGACCACTTTTAAACTTTAGAAACCAAAATCTAAATCTTGGTAAACTATAGGGAACAAAAGTAGGTTTAACCAATCCACATAAGTATTGACTATATCCATTCATCAGGCCACGTCAGCAAAAATAACAGTGTCAACGATAGGTCAGCAATTTTAAACGGATTAACCTTTGATTTGGGTCATTTTGAAACTACAGGGACTAACGGTTTCAGAAGGACTAAACTTCAAAAACCAAAAACACCACTTTAAAACTACAGAGACCAAAACTCAAATTGAGAGAAACTATGAGAACTGAATATTTTTTTTGGTATAAACCATCCGGTATCCTGGTGTATCCTGGATTCATTGCCCGCCCCAGACTAATCCGGACCCCCTGCGAGGAGACCTTACGGTGATAGCGAGGTACCGATGGGACAACCTCTTTGAAGTTGCGTTAATTATCGCGGCTGTCACTCCCCAGAGTTCGAACCCTCATTCTGAGGAATGCTGGTAATAGCCCTTACCAGCTCTACCAAGCGCCCATTGGTATGAGAACTGAATGTTAGTTTAACCCGAAGGTGGCTTGAAAGCAAAGCATGGATCCAAGGCCCAAAACGAGGCCCAATTCCTCATAGCCTCGATCTTGTTCTAACTGTCAGTATCCAGCCGAAAGTATACTCCACATTAATTTTTCGGCGGACACTTCAGACTTCAAGAGCGAATCAAAATTATGGGTATTTGCTTGCCATCGGAATTACACATAAAAGTAAACAACAGAGACTCATTATGCACCAAAATTTGCAGTTTGAGAGATAAACTTCCTCACCATCAATAAAAATAACTTATATTGTTATCTCAATAAAAATTGAACATATGATCTGCATATCACTCAACAACCTCACCATTGTTCCGAAACTCACTTTAAATAACATATTAAATTTAAACAATTTCAACAGACATAACGAATGATTTGCTCAAATTTAAAAATTCAATATGGAATTTTGAAAAATAAAAAATATCTAAACATCATTTGAAGCTCAATATTCCCAGAAAGTCGCTCAATTTGACACAAAAATGGCTGGCTTTCTGCAGCAAGCAGGGC
>JANTPZ010014964.1:0-14246 GCA_025593235.1 Vachellia pachyceras
AGCGAGGGAATTAGTTCTGTCGCTAATTCCCTCGCTAATTTAGCGACGGAATATTTTTCCGTCGCTAATTCCGTCGCTAAATTATCCGTCGCTGTTTCCGTCGCTAAATTTAGCGACCCTCTTATTAGCGACGGATTTAGCGACGGACTTTTTCCGTCGCTAAATCTGACTTTTCCGTCGCTAAATCTGTTTTTTCCGTCGCTAAATCTGATTTTTCTAGTAGTGAATCAGAGAGAGCCGCCGGGGGTCAGTGTTTTGAGCTTGACCATGTTGGCATGTACATGAACTCGTTTGAGATGATTACGCCGCATGTCAAGGTGCTTGTTTGGGAATCATTCTGGCACGCAAGTGAAGATAAAAAGTATCTCGAAATTCGTAAAAAACATATCAAAATCCGTAAAAATATATCAAAATTCGTAAAACATTTCAGAATCTGTAAACTCTTTTCTCCCAACGGAATTCCTAAACACACACAAGGCCGCCACAAATTTTCTAGAAAGTAAAATATAATAGAATTAGGTAGTTTCTTTTATTGAGGTTAAGAAAGCTAACATAATACATATTAATGTTTATTTATGTGTATCGTTTAATTATATATCAGTTTATAAATTCAATAAATTAATTTAAAAAATGCTTTAAAGTGATTTATATCACTTTATCTTTTATAACAAAAAGCATGCATGTTCTTATATGATACTTATATGATAGTTGAAGGTTGTGTAAATTATATGATAGTAGTTGAAATGGAAAATTTTGATGAGTATGAAAAATAATTAGAGTTGATATATTTGACTAATTTGGAGAGATTAATAAAGTTCAATTAATTACTTAGAGTTCATTTGGCACCACAATACAAAATCTAGGCTTTGTGCCTAAAATTTAGGTTTGGTGTAAGTACTCACATTTTTTAGAAAAGTTATTTTGGAGACAAAATCACAGTTTGAAAACTATGTTTTGAATAAACTATTTTCTTGTTAAATCACATTCTCTCCCCTAATAAATTTTCTTTTTCATCTTTTTTCTTTCTTTCTATTTTATCTTTCCTACTTACTTTTTGCTTCAGAATCCGTCAAAGCTATTTTCTATTAGACTTCTAAACCAGCTCTTAATTATAGTTTAAATAAGTTATGAGTTATGAAAATTAGTTTGAATAAGAATAATAAATATAAATACTTTAAATAATTTTTTTTATTATCGTGTTAAAATCCTACACACAATTGGACATGGAATTTCATGTACAAACTTATCCGTTAGGCCAAACCATACCTTAACTTGACCGGAAGAACCATGAATTTTCAAAGTCTCCTCCATTTACTTCATGCCATCATCTCTTTAAATTAAATTTCAAAAACACCACAGTTCGAGGAACACTATATATATAGACACCCATTGTTGCTATCACTATTCGTCTTCATCACAAAAGCAATCACTTCACTTACTCTTAAGCTCCAAAAAAATGGCACTACTCAACAAAAGTCCTTTTGTGTTCTCCATCCTTCTGGCTCTTAGCTTCAGTTTAACTCAGGCCAGCACGTTCGAGATTACAAACAACTGCTCCTACACGGTGTGGCCGGCTTCCTTGCCATCAGGCGGCGGCCGGCAGTTAAATCCTGGTGAGACATGGTCCCTTGACGTGGTGCCCGGCACCGACAACGGTAGCATATGGGGCCGGACCGGGTGCAACTTTAACGGGTCTGCACACTGCGATACCGGTGATTGTGGAGGTGTGCTTCACTGCCAACTCTCCGGAACACCACCAACAACACTTGCACAATTCTCTCTTTACCAACGCGGATTAGACTACTACCGTATCTCAGTCGTTGATGGATTCAATATTCCGATGGAGTTCAGTCCAACCACCAATAACTGTACACTTTCACTCCTATGTCTTGAAGATAAGTGTCCTGATGCTTACCATGACCCTAACGAAGGTAATAAATACCATAATTGTCCAGGAAAAACCAACTACAAGATTGTCTTCTGCCCTTGTGAATGAGTTATATATATTTACTGTTCCTGTCTCTTAATATTGAACTATGTAATACTTAAGATGCCCTTCTCGGCACATCTGTCTCTTATTATATAAGAAATAAATGAATAAATAAATTGTCAACCTTGACTTTTATATATACTTGCTTGGTTCTCTTTATTTATCCATTTTAATTGCCTCCTCCTCCTCCTCCTCCTCCTCCTTCTGTACTTTAGCTTTCTTGATCCCTTGATCTTATTAGGATTGATTCATGTTTCATTCTTGTGCAACAAGATTAGGTCTCTAATCCAACGGTTATTTGAGTTTTAACTTGCGACTGATTAATGTCACAGAGAATTCTTATTTTAACACTGAAAAATACTACATCATCCTATTCGTTGATATAAGACTAGTTGAAAATTTTAGGGGATTAAGGAGACTAAATGTATTACAAGATATATCGGAAAATGCTTATGTGTATCATTAAATCATATACCAAGTTAAGTTTAGAGAAAAATAATAAATATGAATACTTTAAAATAATTTATTTAACTTCCTCACTTTTCCCAAATTAGTTAATTGTGTTTTACATTAAGGATTAAAGTTCTAACTAATTTAGGTTTTACATCTATACGTTATGTTTTTGGTTCTCATCTCATTCTCCTGTTCACTGGGTAACTAACAAACTCATTGGATCCGAAGACATTGATATTTCTTATGGAGTCATATTTAAGCATTGTAATAGCTCATCAAGCTGCCGAGGACATTCTCTATATTTATGCAAACTTGAATTTGAGGCCTCATATGAGGACGAATTCTTCTTGATATGTTAAATTAGTTAGAGGGGTCAATTTATTCAGTGACTTTTTTTTTCATTAAATCCTCGAAGTGGAGAATTGAATACAAACAGATCAGAATTTAAGCCTAGTCAACTGATATATCTTTTTCCCTTGTTTTCAACCTCTTTTTGTAGTGACAGATTTTTCCAGAATCTGCATACTGGTATTCGCTTTCATATTGGTGAGCTTATAATCTTTCAGTTCATTAAATGAACGTTGAAATGATCTCCACAAAAAATTCATCTGAATACAGGTTATACGGTTATTTCAAATATAACCTTCAAATTCTAGCTATAATTTTTTGTTTTTCATTAATTATCTTTATCCGTTTTATATTTTAGTATCCATTTCATTAGACACTTAGCTTGAATCATTAAAATAATAGAAAGAGAATAATATAAAATAAAATATGAAATTTAAGAAATTGAAAATACATTAAAATATGAATAAAGATCATATAATTAAAAAGAGCTCAAGTGTTTGAGCGCTTGCTATAAAATAATTATAAACTAATACTGATAATTTTTTTAATTCTAATAGAAATTATCAACATAAAGTTATTAGATAACAATGGATGATGAGTTAAAGATACAAGAGGGAAGAGAAATATCTCCACTACCTTCCATCTGCACTTGATGCTTCTGGGTGTGTTTGAAAATCCGTGTATCTAGCGGCCACAAGTAACTTTTTGCTTTTGTTTTTTTAGAAATTTAGTCTTACATCCCAAAGAAGCAAGTTATTTAAGGAATGGTCCCATAGAAAAAAATATTTAATGAGAGGTCCCAATTAACAACATGAGGTCGTTGTATTGACAACACCATACACTGTGTTGACAACAACTCATGTTGTTAGTCGGACCTCTCATTAAATATTTTACTTCATGGGACTATTCATTAAATAACTTGCTTATTTTGGACCTAAGACTAAATTTTCCTTTTTTTGTGATTGGATTAGTGGTGGCAAAAATTTAGATAAATGTTAAATATTATAATGTAATTTATAATTGGATTGATTTTTATTGAAAAAAAGAGAAGGAAATCAGAACCAACATTTAATTTCTTCTCTCTCCACTCTCGATGTTGAAAATTCTTTTTTTCTCTATTATGAAAAAGCCAAAGTACTAAATTTTTGTATGTGTTGGCTCAGCGTTTACAGGATACAAACGGAAGATCAACAGTAGTTTTCGGTAAAGCGAGATAATCACGAAGAAAGAAGAATTTTTATGCAAAATGAGATAATCATATAATATGACTTATGCAAAAACGAGATAATCATGGATTGATTTTTATATTTACATTGTAGATTGTAAATTTTGATAAAAAATAATTTCTACCACCAATCCAAATAAACATATTGAATATTTCATGAGAGGACTATGAAGACGCAAGAGGGTGTCGGTGGAGTAAATTAAAGTGACATACCCTACTACCAAGGTGGGGATTCACAAGATGGGAAAACAATTACAGGAATGCACTGTAAAAAGAGATTGGGAAGTCTTGGCCCAAAAAATACAAAGGTTAGCGACTAACTGTAACATTATAAAATTTTTATTTCTAAAATTATTATTAGAAAATATTTATCTTATGATAGTTAAAATATATCATTAAGTCATTTGAGTAACATGAATTTAATTAAATATGATTTATGAAATTAAAATAAATTATAATCTATGTGAAAAAAAAGAGAAAGAGTGAAATGGAAGGAAAATAGAAAATGGGGTCTTTTATTATAATTTGCTCCTTTGGGTCAGTTGTGCAATGTTGAGATTTTGAAATTCATTTCAGTGAGTAAAATATCTTCTAATTACTAAAATTCATTTACAAAAGTTATTCTACCAATTAAGATCAATTTAATGATGTAAATTACTTGAGAGATAGAACTGACTTTTGGTTTGGGGTTTAGACCGAGTTTTGAGTTTTGATAATTGATGAGTATAAGATTGCAGAGTTAAAATATTAATAGGTTTTAATCAGTTTAATTTTTTATTGGTTGATTTGATAATTTTAAATAAAGTTTTTTAGATAATCCTTTTATTTTTTAGGGTATATAAGATATTTGTACCAATTAAATTTGAGCTATATAATTTATTTTAGTTTATTGGAACCTATGATTATTAAATGGATGAGATTTGAGGTTGATGATTTAATATAAATATTAGGAATTTTAGGTGACATTTTGAGTGTTGAAATTTGGTGTTCTTGAATAGATTGAGAAAATAATTATATTTTTAGTGATTCCAATATGTGAAAAATGATTTATAGAAAAAATAAATTGGTATTTTAATAAGCTTTTAGGGTATTTGATTTTTGAGGATATAAGGAGAGAAACATTTGGGGATTTTCGGTATATTGGTTATAATTTAAGAAGTGCAATAGAATTAATGGATCATAAAAATGTCGTTGGGATAAAAGATTGAATTATGGTCATAAGTGGGGAAATTTTTGTAAGACTTACAATTTGCAAAGGAAATAAATTTTATTTAAGGGAAATCCCAAAAAAACCTTTAAAATTGTAAAAGGACAAATTAGAGTTTCAAATTCCCAAAATCCCAAATTAGGATGTTGAACCAAACAGGAATTTTAAAATGTTAGCTAAAAGACCACATTGCCCATGAGTTAAATGTGAGCTTTTAAAACCAATCTTTGTCACTGTCATTCCCTACTCCATTTTTGTTATTCCCTATTCTATTTTTGTCAACAGAATTCATTCAAATGAGCCATATAATTCATTCAAATGAACTTTCAAAAATTTTAGACTTCAATGAGTTCATTCAAATGAGCTTTCGAAATCAATTTTCTTTATTGTCATCCCATACTGCATTTTTGTCATTTTCTATTCTTTGTCTACAGAGTTCATTCGAATAAGCTACATATGTCATTCGAATAAACTTTCAAAAATTTAAATATTAATCTCGAATGAATTATATTGACAAAAATGAAATGGGGAATGCAAAAAAATGGAGTAGGGAATGACAATAGTGGAGATTGGTTTTAAAAGATCATTCGAATGAACTTTATAACTCCTTCAAATGAAGTTTGAAATTTTTGAAAACTCATTCAAATGAACTCTATTGGCAAAAATGGATTAGAGAATGACAAAATGGAACAAGTAATTACAATAACGAAGATTGGTTTTGTAAGCTCATTGAATAAAGTTCAAAATTTTTGAAAACTTATTCGAATGAATTTTGTTGACCAAAATGGAATATGGAATGACAAAAAATGGAGTAGGGAATGACATTAGCGGATATTGGTTTTGAAAGATTATTTGAATGAACTCTGTGACTCATTCTAATGAAGTTTAGAATTTTTGAAAGCTCATTCAAATGAACCCTGTTAAGAAATGGAATAGGAAATGACAAAAACTGAGTATGCAATGACAATAACTGAGATTGGTTTTGACTATTCATTCAAATAAACTCTATGATTTATTTGAAAGAAGTTTGAAATTTTTGAAAGCTCATTCGAATGAACTTTGTTAACAAAATGGAATAGGGAATGACAAAAATGAAGTAGAGAATGACAATAACAGAGATAGATTTTGAAAACTCATTCAAATGAGTTTTAAAAAAATTTCAAACTTCATTCGAATGAATTCTGTTACAAAAATGGAGTAGGGAATAACAATAATAGATATTTTACTATGGTATTTTAAACTTCATTCGAATGAATTCTGTTTTAAGAGCTCATTCGAATGAATTCTGTTACAAATTTCAAACTTCATTGGAATGAATTCGGTTTTAAAAGCTCATATTTAACTCGGGGGCAATATGATATTTTATTAACATTTTGAAATCTATGTTTGGTCCATCTCATTCAGGGCTTATATTTGTTGACCAATTAACTTTAATAGATTTTATCTATCCTTCACTGCTTATAACCTTTCCTGTTTGGTCTTTAAATTATATGTTAGCTACTGGTATTTTACGTCTCATCTCGTTGCTATTAACATTTTTAGGTGATAATATCTGTGTTAAGACATTTGAGAAGGTTCTGGAGGTTTGCGCCTGACTATTTCCATTTTATAGTCTCCTCCTCTGTCAATGTGTTGATTAGATGCATATTGCCATTGTAGGACTCATATTCTTTTTATCGTACTCTGACATTTTAGTACTTTGACCATGTTTTTTTGGGATTTTATTATAGCATGTCAAAGTCCTTATTTTGATACGATGATATTATTTTTGGTGCTATACACTTGAGTGGATGTTTTATTATATATTCTTTAAAATAAATGATATTTATATTATTGAATTATGATATTCGGCTTTGAGGTGAAACATAAGTTTAAGTTTTGAAGATTGAAACCCATTATTATTATGAGGTTGATTTTTATGGTATTGTTTGGTAAGAAGTTGGCTTAGTAAAATTTTATTATCCATGATAGTTTTCACATATTTAGTTTTATCCTTTTTTTTATAATGAGTAGATTTTGAAAATGGAGTTTAATTTCTTTAAACATGATAAAAATTTTGGGGTTATGTTTTATTATTCTCTGTCACTATGAACTCATTTTTGAATTTAAACATATTTTATAAGCATGATTAGTTTTGTCAACATGATTTGAGAATTAATTAGTAGCCTATTTAGGAAAACTGTTTATACATCAAAGATGGTGACAAGAACTCAAAATTATTCCATGCCTTCCTGTTGTAATAAGAAACCATTTTTTTAGGCATACATATTCTCCTACATAAAATAATTATATTTAAGATATTGTTAATTACTAAGTGTTGACATATCTCTAAGATATAATTTAAACTTTGGTTTTTATTTAAAAAGTAAAAAGTGCTATGAATATTATTATGTGGATGTCCATATCTTCCATAATCTCTCTATATCTTTTGTATCATTCGATTATCTCCTATAATCATGGAATTAATTTACCCAGATATTATAAAGCTCTACTTATAAATATAAGGCATCATTTATGTACTAATGACTCTCTTGATAGAAAAAAGAGCTATTTCCTCTTACTCTTTAATTTTCTCTTCATGTTTTTTTTCTTTTCCTTGATTTTATAGCCAAAAGATATATAACAAGATCCATGGGCTTCGTACCATATAGATAAATATAACAGACCCTACAATAATCCCAACCGATAAGAAACATAAGCAAAATGAAATAAAGGAAAAACCCAAGTGAAATCAAACAACGATCAAACAAAATCAAACACAGCAAAACACCAACAAGTTATTAATTGCAGTTGCAAGTAGTCTCACCTTGTAAAGGGGAAATACAAATTTGAGTTTTGTAAATCAAATTTAATAGGAGAGTCAAAAACCTTTACTTTTAAACCTTGAAACGAATTAATATCAAGCTCAAGTAGCTTAGAAACACCCTTGGTAATTAAAAAAAATTAAACACAACTTTGAGGTAGGATTGTGTTTCTAGCAGCTATGGGGTGGTGATCCGCTTATGGAGTCAAATCAATACACTCAAAGAAGAAATATGGTACAACTTTGAGTTATGTAGATAAAAGGCTAAAAGAAATGGATAATGAGCTGGGGGAGGAGGAGGAGAAGAAGAAATGGATAATGAGGCTGTTACATGTGACAATAGAGAAGGAAGTGAAAGGGGTGGTGTTTGACATGCGGCGATGAAGTGGTATACAGAGAATGAGACCAGTTTGATGCGTATAAATAGCAAAGGTTGGTAGGTCTGAGACTGTGATGTATAGGCCTATCAAGACTGCATGAGATTTTTTTTTATTGCAAAGCACATGCATCCTCATACTAAACAATCATGTTCTGTCGAATACTAAATTTACGAACCTTAGTTAGCTATATTGTGAGGGATTAGCTCATTCCATTAGACCAAATTTCCGATATGAACCTGACATTATTTATGATTGGGTCTAAATGTCATGAGTGGGCCCAATAGTGATATGGATCAAGATTCAAGAACACCATCTAGAGACTAATAAAAACAGTTAGGCTAGCAAGTTGTGAGTTCAACTTCTGCTATCAATGTGATGATTTTATTTATAGGTAAACACTAAAAGTATGAAATGTTAGTGCAGGATATGACCAAGAGGGGGTGAATTGGTCATTTTTTTAAAATTAAAACTTAATTGTAGAAATTAAACGAGATCACCGGTGAGAGCAGAGAGAATGAAAACACAGCAGCTTTATTCTGGTTCGGTCCTCTTGACCTACGTCCAGTCCTCAGGACTCTCCTGAGATTTCCAATCCACTAATCAACAATAACAAGGCTCTCTTGGCCCTTACATGGAGATTCTCACTCCCCCTCACAACACGCAACAAAATAGAGTCTTACGCACTTTGTTTTCTGATTCTTTTTCAACCCAACAAATCCAAGGTCCCAACCTTGAATATCTCACAAGAATACAACAGAGGTTGACAAGATAAACTCTCCAAAAGAGTGGATAGTCAACTAATGAAGCTCACAATAATTTACAAGAAGACAGTAATGGCGTTTTTAAGTTTGTTCATTCTGTGTTATTCTTTCTGTCTTCACTCCTTCTTCATTTATATCTAAGTAACTATTCATTAGCCGTTACTCAGTAACTTAGTATCTGTTTGAAGAAGCTCCTATCCGTTACACACAGTCACCGAGTTGCTGGTCTGTCATTAATGACTTCATTTAAAGCGTTCAACGGCAGCTTCACAGATCATAAATGCTGGGCTTTATTCCTCAAACTTCCTGGGCAGTTTTAATGAAAGAACTAAAGCACATTTATGAGGTTATGTAATATTTAAATTGTTCAGTATGAAAGAGGAAAGAACTGAAGATAGTAGGAATGGTTGTGTGAGAAGCATGTCAGAGAGAGAGAGAAGAGAGAACTCGAGTTTTCATTGTCCTATGACTTGAGTTTTAGTACATCAAATTGATATTCCTGTAATGAAACTCTCAGATATAACTCGAGTCTTTATTTAAAAGTTATGAGGCTCTGTTGAAAAACTTTTATACAAAACTTCAGGTTTTGATTTCAGGTTTTGGAGTCCAGTTGTAAAACTTCAGGTTGTGAAAGTGAAGACTCAAGTTCTAAAACTGTTTAGATGAAAAAGACTTTGAGACTCAAGTTTGGAAAAACAGGAACTCAAGTTGGTGATAACTTCCAGTGAAAACTCGAGTTTGAAAATCAAGTTTTTGAACTGAGAAAACTTTGCAAGGTATAGAACTCGAGTTTGCAAGAATGAAGGACTCGAGTTGTGTGAAAACTTCCAGGCAGAACTTCCAGTTTTAAAATTAAATTTTGAACTGAGAAAACTTTGCAAGATATGGAACTCGAGTTTGCAAGAATGAAGGACTCAAGTTGTGTGAAAACTTCCAGGCAGAACTTTCAGTCTTAAAATCAAGTTTTGAATGACAGTTATAGAACTCGAGTTCTGACAGACCTGGAACTTGAGTTCTATAACGTGATGGCAAAACTCGAAGCTGAAACTTCAAGTTTTGACTCGAAGTTTTGAGACACAGCTGTGAAACTCAAGTTTTGAAAATCCTGAAACACGAGTTCTATAACGTGATGAGAAAACTTGAAGTTGGAACCTCAAGTTTTGACTTCCAGTTTTGTTTCGAGCATCCATCACTAGACCACCGGCATTCAACAGTCAGAAGTTCTCATTTTGGAAGATAAAATTTCAGAACTTTATTATGGCTACTGATTTTGATTTGTGGGACATTTTTGAAACAGGAAACATTGTGCCAATGAAAAAGGACAAAGATCAACGGGTTCCAAAGATGAAAGTAGAGTTCGATGACGAAGACAAGAAGAAGATGCTCTTGAACAGAAAAGCTATCTTAATGCTATAAGCAGCTTTAAATGAAGATGACTTCTTCAAGGTCTTTACTTTGCCTTCTGCTAATCACATATGGGAAGCATTGGAGATTGCGTACGAAGGAACTGAAGCAGTAAAGGAAAGCAGAGTGAACATGCTCACTACTGAATATGACCTTTTCAGAATGAAAGATGAAGAAACGATAGCCAAATTTCAAATGCGTCACACTCATTTAATAAACAAACTAGCAGCCTTAAGAAAGATGTACGATCAACGCTCTCAAGTCAGAAAAATTCTTAATGTACTGTCACCCAAATGGGAAGTGAAGGTGACAGCCATTGAAGAGTCTCGAGGAGAGTCAATGACTTCAGTGGCAGCACTGTTTGGTAGCCTTGTTGAGTATGAGAATAAATAGAAATTCAAAAAAGAGCTAGCCAATATTGATGAAAAGAAGAAAAAGGGGCTGGCACTTAAGACGGTAAAGGAAAAAGATAAGGAACTAGAAATAGAGGAAGATGATGAAGAAGAAGTAGAAGATGAAGAACTTGCGATGGTAGTTCGTTAGTTCAGGAGAATGTATCGGAAGGATCAACAGTCCAGAAGGTTTCACAAAGGAGGATCAAGCAAGATCATTTGTTATGAATGCAACAAGCCTGGACATGTTAAAGCTGACTGTCTTCAGATAGCTAACCAGAATAAAGAAAAAGAGAAGGGGAAAAAGAAATTCAAATCCTTCAAGAAAAAGAAGGCTTATGTCTCGAGGATATAGGGTAACAACTCCTTAGATGAAGAAAGCGAAGCAGAAGAAGAAGCTAACCTCTGCCTCATAGCTCAAGAAGACTTAGACACAGAAGAGGTATGTCTCAGAGCATCTAAATCAAGTAAGTGGTATATTGATAGTGGATGCTCAAGACACATGACAGGTGATAAAAATAAGTTTGTCAGCCTCAAAGCAAAAGAAGGAGGAAAAGTAAGCTTTAGAGGCAACCAAACCGGCAGAATTGTTGGAGTTGGTGAAGTCAACAATGCAAATGGATCACCTGTGAAGGATGTCTATCACGTTGAAGGATTGTGTCACAATCTCTTAAGTGTAAGTCAAAGTGCTGATAAGGACAATCTCTTAAGCGTAAGTCAAAGTGCTGACAGGAATGTGTCATCATCAATAAGAAAGATCTGCCCATAAATAAAGAAAAGTTGAACATTTTACTATGAGCTCCAAGGGACAGTAACTGTTACACCATTGATTTAGAAAATGCTTTTTCTAACTCTTGTTTAATTAGTCAAGCTGATGAGAGTTGTTTATGACATAAACGTTTAGCACATGTTAACATGAATCAGCTTGACCGATTAATCAAAAATGAATTAGTTCAAGGGATTCCAAAGTTAAGCTTCAAAAATGATTTAGTTTGTGACGCATGTCAAATGGGAAAACAAACTAAAACATCTTTCAAATCAAAGAAAGAGATTTCAACAAAAAGGCCTCTTGAACTACTTCATATGGATTTAATGGGTCCAGTTAGGGTTAAGAGTTTAGGAGGAAGCCTTTATACTCTAGTTATTGTTGATGACTTTTTAAGATTTACTTGGACTATATTTCTTGCTTCAAAGAATGAAACATTTGAATTATTCACTATATTTGCCAAAAAGGTCCAAAATGGGAAGGGTATGTCTATTGTCTCTATTAGAACATATCATGGAGGAGAATTTGAAAATAGGGACTTTGCAGCATATTGTGAGAATGAAGGCATTAACCATAACTTCTTAGCACCAAGGACCCCGCAACAAAATGGTGTAGTGGAGAGAAAGAACCGAGTACTTGCAGATATGGCACGGGCTATGATGACAGAAAAAAAAGGTGTCTCAAGTATTTTGGACAGATGCTCTCAGTATAGCATGTTAAATATGCAACAGAGCATACATCCGGACATCATTTGGAAAGACTCCATATGAGCTGTTTAAAGGAAGGAAGCCTAACTTGTCACATCTACACGTATTTGGGAGCAAGTGCTTTATTCACAACAATGGCAAGGATAACCCCGGTAAATTCAATCCTAAATCTGATGAAGGTTTATTTCTAGGATATTCTAATAGAAGTAAGGCATTTAGAGTTTTTAACAAATGTACTTGTATAGTTGAAGAATCTGTGCATGTGATATTTGTTGAAACTGAACCTCCAACAAAACCTGATTTTGACGAAGAAATTATTTCAAAAGGTTTTAAAAACATAAATAAGGATAGTTCAACTGATGATCAACCAAAGCATGATTTAGAAAAGGATCAATTAGATGAACATCCTCAATCCCCTTAACCAAAAGCTTGGAAGTACATCAGCAGTCACTCTATCGATCAAGTGATTGGTGAAGTGAATGAAGGTGTGCAGAGAAGAAAAAGATTTTTAAATAAGGCTCAATTTTCAGCTTTCATTTCAAAAATAGAGCCTAAAAATGTTGAGGAAGCTTTGCCTGACAATGATTGAATTTTAGCTATGCAAGAAGAATTAAACCAATTTAAAAGAAACCAAGTTTTAGGATTTAGTACCCTGATCAAATGATCATCCAGTCATTGGTTCAAAATGGGTATTCAGGAACAAACTTGATGAATCAGGAGTCATTGTCAGGAACAAAGCTAGATTGGTAGCCAAAGGCTACAATCAGGAGGAAGGGATTGATTATAAAGAAACATATGCTCCTGTAGCTAGATTAGAAGCAATACATATCTTACTTGCTTTTGCTTGCTTAATGGATTTCAAACTTGTTCAAATGGATGTCAAAAGTGCTTTTCTAAATGGTTTCATTATGGAGAAAGTTTATGTTGAACAACCTCCTGGTTTTGAAGATGTTTCCAAACCAAATCATGTGTTTAAACTTAAGAAAGCACTTTATGGCCTAAAGCAAGCACCTAAAGCATGGTATGAAAGATTGAGTAGTTTCTTGATTAAAAAGGGTTTTGTTAGAGGCAAAGTAGATACTACTTTATTCATTAAGAACTCTAAGTCCGATATACTAGTCTACAAATCTATGTTGATGATATCATTTTTGGTGCCACTAACAATGATCTATGCCAAGAGTTTGTTAAGACTATGCAGGCAGAATTTGAGATGTCTATGATAGGTGAACTCACATTCTCTTAGGACTTCAAATCAAGCAAAAAAAGAATGGCATCTTCATCAGCCAAATGAAGTATCTAAAGGAGCTTTTGACTAAGTTTGGTATGGACCAGTGCAAGAGTGCAGATATCCCTATGAGTTCTACCGCACTGCTTGATGTTGATATTTGTGGCAAGGATTACGACATCAAGAGATATAGAGAGATGATTGGATCACTACTCTATCTCACAACTAGCAGACCAAATATTCAGTTCAGCGTTGGGATGTGTGCACGTTATCAAGTAGCACCTAAGGAATCATGTGACACTCCTTAATCTTTACCTTTAGCTTCATTAAATATCTATTTGGAAGCACATTTAGGCCTTTAGTGACCTAGAGTAACCAAAGAGTGAAAAATAAAATTTTCAAGTTTAAGGTTACTATTCACGTCACTATTCACAGATTTTTGGGCCAACTTTGAAAATTCATAACTAATTGTAGAAAAATCGAAATTGAGTGCTTCCAATTTCTATTTGAAGCTTGTAAGTTCCTTTACAAGGGAAAAATACTCCTTGAGTCATTTACTTGTCCAAATGACACAGTTTAATTCGT
>JANTPZ010014966.1:0-11518 GCA_025593235.1 Vachellia pachyceras
TGCTCTTGAACATGAAGCTTTAGAAGCATTATCCTCCATTTTGCCTCCTCCCGTTTACTCCATTGGCCCCATGAATCTTCTCACAGATAACGAAATCACCGACATGAACCTCAAACAAATAGGGTCGAACCTATGGAAGGAAGAAACCGAGTGTTTGAAATGGCTAGATACAAAAGATCCAAACTCTGTATTGTTCGTAAACTTCGGGAGCATCACGGTGATGACAAGAGAGCAAATGATAGAGTTTGCAGCCGGACTCGCTAATAGTGAAAAAAGCTTCTTGTGGGTAATTCGACCAGACCTGGTTAATGGCGAAAACGCTGTTCTTCCTTCAGAATTCATTGAAGAGACGAAGAACAGAGGGCTATTATCAAATTGGTGTCCACAAGAACAAGTTCTAGCTCATAGTTCAGTAGGAGGGTTTTTGACGCACAGTGGGTGGAACTCAACTATTGAGAGCATTCGTGGTGGTGTGCCTATGATTTGTTGGCCGTTCTTTGCAGAGCAACAAACGAATTGTAGATTTGTGTGTAAAGAATGGGGAATTGGGTTGGAGATAGAGAGTGATGTGAAGAGAGAAGGAGTTGAGAGGATTGTGAGAGAGTTATTGGAGGGAGAAAAGGGTAAGGAGATGAAGAAGAAAGCTCTTGAATGGAAGAAAATGGCGGAGGAAGCTGCTTGTAAACCAGGTGGATCTTCGTTTCAGAATTTTGTGACCATGCTTCGACAAGTTTGAGAAAATAATATTTCGAAAGTTGAAAAAAATTTGAGAGGTACTACAAGAGGGATATTCGACAACCTAAATCCGCCAAGATACTCTGTTTTGTGGTTTGGTTTTCATGTTTAGAAGTTAATTAATATTTCTTTAATTCCTCGTGTAAGATGCATTTATTTCGTACTAGTAGTGTGTTTGAAGTCCTTGTATTAGTTAATTATAGTTTTCAATAAAAGATATAGTTTATTAATTTGAGTAATTTAAAAAATTACTTAGTGATATCATACATTACATGGAACACATGATTGATTGAAATTAAATTTATCATAATCGGCAAATAAATTTTATGTAGCTCATATATAAAGCTATTCAATATGATGAAGTTGAAAAAAAAATGAACAATTTAAAAGGGCAAGTTAACATGATTTTATAAGCTATAAATTATGGTAAAAATAGTAAACTTAATATGTGAACTTGCAATTTGCTGAGTTTAATTCAAAACAACTTTGTTTTATGAAAAGAATCGATAATTAATCATAGTAATTTTAATAAAAAAAATTGATTAACAGGTGAGTTATGTAGAAGCGATTTTCTTTAATAAAGCATCACCACTACTATAGAGTATAGTTTTTACTACTGAAATTCACGTTCCTTTTTTAAAGGGGGGAGTAAAAAATGAAGGCGATCGCTTATATGACACCATAGAGTGCCTTTAGGCGCCCTATATGAGGATAAGGCGTCTAAAGTCACACACTTTAGGCGCCCTATCAAAGATGTAAGGCGCCTAAAGCGTTGATATGACGTGACCACCCCACTTCCCCATATTCCTACCACCCCAGAGTGACAGACCATACATGCACCTCTCGGCTTCTGTCTCGCTCCCAGGCCAACTTCACTAAGACGATCCTCTCAGCTCTGTCTTCTCTCGCGTCTCGCTCCCAGCTCTTGGCTTCTGTCTAGCTCCCAGGCCAACTTCCCTAAGACGGTCCTCTCAACTCCGTCTTCTCCTGCGCCTTGCTCCCAGCTTCCCCATCACCTCTCACTCCCGGCTTCTCCCGACTCGCTCCCAGCTTCCCCATTGCCAAGGCTCCCGTCTAGCTCCAAGCTTCCCCATCGCATGCCTCTCAGCTCACGGCTTCTCCCGTCTCGCTCCCAACATCGCCTCTCAACTCCGGTCTTCTCCAGTATCGCTCCTAACGGACCATCGCCTCTCAGCTCCCGTGTCCCTTATTAGCTTGCAGGTATTGTTCTATTCTTTCCCATTTCACCATTTCATTGTACATGCATGTCTTCCTTTTTGAAGTTCTCTGGCTCTATTGTCGACGACAACACTACTCTCACTTCCACCATTTCCCCATTTCGCTAATTAAATGCTTAAGAGTTGAATGGTTGGCCGAGAAAATACAGCTAGATTTTCACTTTCAACACCACTTCATTTATGTCTTTATTTCGATTGGTTCAGATTTCTTTATACAATGTTGTATTTTGCAGCAAACCTATGATGTTCCAGACACTACGAAAATGAAGAAGCACTGGGTGGGGCTTGTTCGCATACGGTGAAAAGACTTCAAGAATAAGCTGACACGAAATTATGATCGGGGGTAAAAGAAAGATGAAGATCCATATCAGAAATATACGTTTCTATCCCCCGAAGACTGGAGGCTGTTTGTGGCGTCACGGCAAGATGCACAATTTCAGGTAACATCCTTCAGTTATTACATACAAATTGTTGTCTACATTTTGTTGCTATCACTAACTCAAATTTCCCTCTTATGCCTTAATAGGAATTAAGTGAAGCCAACAAACAAAAGGATGCTACAAATATCTATCCACATTATTTATCTCGTGGTGGATAGAGAAAGCTTCAACGAAAGATGATGGAGGAGGAGCAACAAAGATTGCAAGAGACATCCGCCTCAGGTCCCACCTTTGTCGTTCAGACCCTTGCTCCTCCTCCACTTCACAAAAAATGGAAAACAGCGAGGATGAAAGGTGGCAAGTACATAAATGAAGTAGTTGCTGAGGTGGCTGAAAGGATTGTAAGTGCAGACATATAATAATTGCATTTGATTGTTTAACTTGGGTTTATTGGTACCTCACTTATGACGTATTATATGATGCAAGATGACCTTACACAGAAGAGCAGTCAAGGGGCTTTCAGTCAAAGTGGGAGAATGGACATCTTAGCGATGGCGATTGGAAAGCCAGATAACCCAGGCCAAGTTCTAGGGGAGTCGAGGGGAACCAGTGTAGGAAAATATTTTGGACGACCATCTCAACAGTCCACTGAAGCGCATATTCAATCTAGAGTAGCTGAGATGCATCAATCACTCCGTGAAGAGTTTGATGCTCAACTTCACAGCTTAATCCAAAGCCAAATACAAACCCAGACGATGGACAATCTATGTGAGCAGATGAGAGCTGAGATGAGAGAGCATATGAGAGCTGAGTTTGCAGCTCTTCTAAAATTGGGGAAGCTAATTGATGAACTGAAGAACACAGATTCCCCTGTATTTCTCAATAGTAAAGATAGCAATAATCTGCCTGAAACAGTATTGGGTGACCCTTCTCCTAAAACCCCTACAGGAGAAGTTGGAGAACATTGTACTCTCTACCTGGATGAGGCAATACGCGCTGTTGCCAATGCTTATTTATACAGGCAAGCTACTATGTACCATTGTATGCTAATTCCAAATAGCTTGTCTCGTGTCTCGGTGACACGTATTAAAGATGGTGAGGAAGCCTCCGACATCCCAATCCCTGATCGAGAAGTGCTCCATTTAGGTCAATCCAAGGATTGTTTCATTCTTTGGCCTAAAAATCTCATTTCTACACCTACAACACCTCATGAGATAGTAGCCACCTTATGATCTTACTTGATTTTTCTTCGACATTATATTTATAATATGTATTCTCTACTTTACTAGGGTCCAGAAGAAGTTGCAAAATTTTCATCCTTATCACGATTACGATAGCTACGAGAAAAATTTACACATGTGACCATGCAGATGCTTGATGGGATTGTGGGTCGTAGTCTAACATATGAATTCGTTATCGACAAGGATGATGTGAAACAATTTCTATCGTTGGAAGACCTAGATATATCATAGCTTCAGTTTGCAATCTTGTAAGGTTTTTATATTCCTATCTTCAATTGATGATATCATTTTTTTAGGTTTTATATAATTCACTATTTCCTTTATTATTTAACTCTTTAATAGGACCTTCCACGATATTTGTATCGACTTTTCTAGAGGTGACTTATATGGATTTTTATGTCATGCGAATATAACAAAGATTTACAATTCTCTAGAACATAGGGTGCATTACGTTGGGAGCACAATAAGAGCAGACATTAATCCAAAGCTATGTTACCTAGCGCCAATAATTGAAAGGTATGGAATTATAGTTACCCCTTTAACACATTTAGCCGAATTGGCAATAATTAACTTGTTTTGCTAACTTCATTTTCATTTATATGTGTTGTTGTAGTCATCATTGGAATCTTTGTGTTGTCTGCCTCGTGAATACTATGTATTGGTTTGATCCGTTGTCTGGCAGAAAGGCAGGGGGCAACCAAAAATACGTCTTCGATACGTAAGTTTTTCCATTTGTAAATTATTGCTTTTAACGATATTTAAATATATTTTTTTCATATGTAACTATTGTCAATTCAATCGCAGCGCACTCAAAACATATCCATTTATGGGCGGTAAATATGAAGGTAGAGATAAAACCACACAGTGATCTTATCCAAAAGTAAGTACTTTGACTTTAAGTTCTTCCATTGAAAGTCGTTTTATCCCTTTATAGGTTTTAACAATATGGTTTTATCTTTAGTGCCCTTGACAATCATGCAATACTGAGTGTGGGTATTATATCATTAGTTACATGTATTGTATCATTCAGAGTAGATTGACTAGATATTTAGAAGATGTAATACGTAATCTATCAAATATTGATGAGTTAATCGTTTAGTTTGATGAATTTGAATTGTTCTTATAAAATGTTTTTAAATTTGTAGATTTTTTATAATGACGATACTTACTTGGCTGGTGACATTGATTTAATCAGAAATTTGTTGGCTAGACATCTTTTTGACTAGTAAATAATCTTTATTTAATTTTTTCAAGGTGAATATATAGTTTTAACTCTTCATGTAGACTTTTATAGAGTTAATTAGATTGATGAATTGTGTTTCTCTACCACAAATGTATAATGATATTTTCTCAATAAATGAGACAATGACTTTTGTGTTTCGCTGTCATAAGAACTTGGCTTATGTAGATATATACGTCTAACTCTTGATGAATTTTGTGTTTCTCTGCCACAATAACTTTTGCTTTTAAACCCTAATATGTGTTTTATTATGTCTGGACTTGATCTGGTGTACAAAATGGAATTGTAAACTAAATCAGATGTAGTAAAGGGGTTAAAAAATTGAATAGAACATTTTTAAAAAAAAAATATACCTACGTCACCCTATATAGAAATATAGGGCGGCGTAGGGTACACCTTACGGTGCCCTATATTGCAATATAGGGAGCTGTAGGTCTATCCTACGGCACCTTTCATGATATAGGATGTCGTAGGCCCTAACTTTCTACTCCCATCATATACACGCTCCCCTTAGAAAAGGCGCCAATTAGGTTAAAAATAGGGTGTAAAAGTAGTAGTGCACGAGTCTTGGATATAAAATCCATCCACAGACCATCACATAAAATCCATTATGCTTGCCACAACTAATGAACCCCATAACATAGTGCCCAGCGTTTTTCCTTGCCAGTTATGCAAAATGCAATGCATCATGGTATATAATAATGGGCCCTATATGGTAATATAAAATTCAATACAATACCAATACCAAAAAAAAGTGAAACATGTAATAACAATGAGATGAGGTATGAAGTCTCAATAACCAAAATCAATTTCTAACATATGCAGGATAGGAATGCAAGTAAGAGAAGCAAATTTGTCAGTATAATAATAATAATAATAATTAAATAACATAATATTTATAAAAAACAATTAACCCCCTATGCACCTGCTATGCGTTATAACTTCTAGACATTGTATAACGTATCAGTGCTAGTATACATAGCCAAAGGCTAGCTAGTCACTTTAGGAATAATTTACCCTCATATATCACCTGCAACAAGATGAGGCAAGAAGGTGTCCACAACACCAACTTAGCTTAAATCCGGACTTAGAATTAACAAAAGTTGATGAGTACAATAATTCACCACTATTTGTTCATCCCGAAAATAACCCCGCAATGTAATATATAAATATAAATACACACCCATAATCACTATAGTTTTGTTACAATATTCATATCCATCATCACAAATGTCACAGCAACACATGTATATCAAAACACTCGCATACAGTTTAAAAATACAATGTCTCACTAACAAAATTTCATATGTAAAAATATGTACAATTTCTAAATCACAATTAAATTTTTCATAAAGAAATTGAAGTTTAGAAAACACCTTACAGTTCACAACAAGCATATAAAAGGAATAACCCCGGTTACCTCAATTTCAAGTGACAACTCCACATTTTTAATAGAATTTGATATATTTTAATATATTTAATGAGTTATTAATGCAAAATTAAAGTTTTAATAGATATTTTTATAAGATATGGATTTATCACATTATTTGGGGGATTTTATTACATTTATAATAATCTTAGAAACATTAGGATGAAGGAAAAAAACAAAAAGATTTTGGTTTTGCTATTTTGTTATTTATTATTATTACTACTACCACATGATTTATATTATTAGGTTTAAACATCTTCACTAAGACGGCAACGTTTGGGAGCTGTGGGAATTGGAGGGGGAAATTACAACACGGCGCCGTTTTGGAAAAGGAGAGCTGAAGTTTGAAAAACCTAAGAGAAAGAAGAGAAGAGCGTCGCTGTGGGGAAGCTTCTGTCGGTTGTGCTTGGGCTGTCGGCCGAAGCAGAGAATGCTGGAACGAGGAGGCGAAGAGAAAGGGGTTGGCGACTGAGTGCACTACTGCAGCTGTCACCTGAGAGGAGAACCACAGAGCCGGACGTCTGAAAAGAGAAAAGACCCAGGAGAAAAGGAGAACCAGAGGACATTGACAGAGACAGAAGCTATCGCCTGGAACGAGTGAAGACGAGCTAAGAAAGGCTCCGTCTATTCTGGTGTGCCTGCTACACTTAAGGGCGGCTGTGCTGAGGCGTGGCTGCTGTGCGTAGGCGTTGACTGGACGGCAGCGTCGACTGAGCTAGAGAAAGAGAAGACCCGACGAGCAATGAAGCTGAGACAGAGGCGTCGGCTGGGAGAGAAGCTTCGGCTGAGAGATGGACTGTGCTTGGGGGTATCGTCTGAGTCAAAAGGGAGCTGAACATCTCGCAAAATAAGAGCAGAGGAAGTTGCGGCTGTGCGTGTGAGAGAAGGAGGCGTCGCTGTGCTGGATGCTTGGGTGTCGATTGTGAGGAGTGCATTGACGGGGCTGTGCTAGCTGGTGTACCTGGTCTCTAATCCCATTATCCATTCCTTCTTTCAGAACACGTCTCCTGAGCTTCATCCGTCTGTCACAGTGAAGGAAGACATAGGGGATTTTATTTATCAACTTCACTTGTTTGTTGTTTCCCTTCATGGCTTTGAATCTTGAATCTATTGCTCTTGTGGTTGAGATGTTTAGTAGCGAATAAATATACACTAAGATTATTTTAAATCATTGAATGGATTGAGTATTGATAATAATCTGATTGATGATTAGTGATAATTATTTTGTAACTTTATCTTGTATCTAATGCATGTAATTGATTGACCACCATTTAGATAAATTTATTCAATTAAAGTAAGCTTAAAAGAGTTAATTTAATTGTAGAGCTTAGATAAAATTATGCTAGACTTGAAGTTTAGTAATTAAATGGATGGTTTGTTGGTAACATAGAGATATATTACTAATCTAGCATTGTCAGATTAAAATTGTTGCTTAATGGCTATTTTCTTTTAACGATAGTAAGAGATTGTGCATGTTAATTGAGGATATTAATTTAGTTATGACTTGAGAAAGCTTAATCAATTGCTTTTTGAATTTTAGACAAACGTGTAATATCATTTAATCACTAATAGAATTGTAATTATTTAAATCTCATGAACTATTCAAATGATTCACTCAACCTAATTGATTGCACGATTGCATTGATTATCTCACTTGTGCGTTAGTCCTCGTGAGAACGATATTTTTATACTACTTGCGACCTGTACGCTTGCGGTAAGCTAGGTGGCGAACACCAAGTTAAATTCCACTAGCCTAAAGAATAAAATTGTGATATCTGTATTTTACTATAACTTGAAATAAAAGCTAAACCAGTAATTATGGGTTGAGTTAACGTTCAGAGATAGATAATACAGAAAAAGAAGAAGGTAATTGACCAGAAGATCACGGTCAATCTAGGCCTAATATATAGAATTTCATTGGAACTTCGCAGTTAAGTGTGCTAGGCCAAGAGAAATTGAAGGACTGGTAACTTTCTGGGAATGATCCAAATGTCATTAAAGGAAAAGGCAAAAATGTAAGTTTAAAAAGGAAAAGGGCATTATGGTAAATAAGAGAAAGTATAAGGGTATTTTGGTCAATTGACCAAAGTCAACAAGTCAACAAATCAAAGTTGACCAAAAATATCAGAAAAATTTATCGGCCCAAAAGGTAGAGAAAAAGTTACTGATCAAAATGAGAGCAACAGTTCCTATTAAATCGATCTAGATTGATGTTTAGGGAATTTTAAAGGTTATTTAATTTTTGGCATTTTATTAAATAATTAATCAAAAATAATTATTTGAAGTACTAGGAGGCCGCAAATATCTGACCTCAAAGTAGGGGAAATAGCTTGAAATTTCTAGTATTTTATAAAATTGTTGTCCAGAATACTAAAAAAGCGATTTCCCTTATCAGAAGGAAAAGACTCGAAGAAGCCTTGAAATTAGGATTTTCTTTGAAAATTAACTACAGACATTTCGGGAAGTAAATTGAGAAAAGAAAAGGTGTGGGAATCTCAGTATTAATTTTAGAAATTTTTTGTGACCTTGGATCCAGTTACGTATCAGTAATTTGTTTTATCAGTATTACGATAGAATAAAGTTACTTTATATGAACTTAAAGTTTCCAAAAAGTATTATTGTTATGATCACTTTTGCCACTTGTTTTAGATACATTTGAAGGTTAAAAGTTGCCATAATTAAGGATAGACAAGTGGTAGAATTTATCAGAATAAAGTTACTTTATCAGTGTAAGTTGTACTGGATCATGGACACTTGTCACCATAAGTTAAAATATGATTTTTCTAACCATTATGGCAGCCCATTTGGATCATATTTTGGACAGAAAAATCTGACTTGTGTTGGCCAACTTTGAGCCATTGGATCAACTCATTAAATCAAGACTTAATCATAGCCATATTCACCTCTTTTCTTATGTATTATCCCTTCATCTTTCTCCACCATTTTGGCAAACATTTTCCAGGTGAAAGAAGAGAGAAAGAGGACACCATTTTCAGCCCAAGGAAAAGGAGAAAAAGTTCCAAAAACTCCAAGGTAAGTTGGGTTCTCTTTCAACCCTTAGTGTATTTGTGATCATTGGAGCTTCCTCTACCTTTTCTATCGATTTAAATTTTTTATTTTGGCTCTCCTTTTGGTGCTGGAAAGTTAGGATTCATGAGAGGAAAAAGGGAAAGAGTGGGATTTAGAGAAAAAAGATTTGTTGCAAATCACTCCTTGCATAATAAGGAGTTGATTGATGTATATATTGTGTTAGTTTGTTGATTATAGAAATTTTTGGAACAATGAATATTAAGGGGAGGTGCTGTCTAAATTTTCATTTGATGAGGATAAGGTATTTTTGAGTTGAATAATGCATGGGAAGTGTTTTAGGATCAAGAATAAGCTATTTTATGTGATGAAATTTTGAAAATCACATTGCTGCTTAAGGGTGTGTTTTTTGGCCAGGTCTAGAAATTGTAGAAAGAGTGTGATTTTCATGATTTTGATGCTTCCATTAGATTTAGAATGAAAAATTGTGTAGGGTGGAAGTGAGGAAATAATTTTGGAAGCATTGGAATTGAATTTCCAAGTTTAAGGGTTTTAAGAACACTTGAATTGTTAAAGGATTTTCATGGAGTTTTAAAGTGTTCTTGACTTGGAAATGGCTTGAGATTGATAACCATTGTATTGTGTTGGCAATTAAATTGTGCAAGAAATAAGTTCAAAGATTGAACAAGAGAACTTTCAAGTTTCAAGAAGAGTTGTAAACAAATGTAGCAAAATTCCTAACTTAATGTTAATGTTGTAATGATAAATGCTTGTGAATTGTGTATGACTTGGTGTTGAAATTGTGGTGTTAAGTGTATGAATTTGTGACTTTGATTGCTATGGCCATATGCATATCAATGACTTATTTGAACATTACATGTTACTTAATTCATATACACATTTGTGAAAGACTTGTCATACATTATTACACATGTGTTAATGTGTTTTGCTATTGATATTTTCGTGAAATCTCACGCTCCCCAACTAACAATTCCTAGGTACAAATTCAAGTAAAGGTAAAGAAAAGGTAAGGGAAGAATAAAGAAGAATTTGTTGTGATTTAATTGCCAAGTTATGTAATATGCTTAATGTACATATTTAAGTGTTTTTGGATTAAATGCAATCCCTAAACCTCTTCTTGATGAGAATGTGTATGTGTGAATGCATGTATAATTATGTGAAGTAAAGTGGTTAAGTCATGAATGTTTTGATCAAAATTTGAAATGGTAAAATTTTGGAAAAGGGGT
Organism: Vachellia pachyceras; assembly: GCA_025593235.1. Taxonomy (NCBI): domain Eukaryota; kingdom Viridiplantae; phylum Streptophyta; class Magnoliopsida; order Fabales; family Fabaceae; genus Vachellia; species Vachellia pachyceras. The sequence continues at coordinate 10,538 of JANTPZ010014966.1, forward strand.
CCAAAACTTTTGAAAAATCCCAATCTTTAAGCTGTAAATAAAAATAGTAAATGGCATCCAATTGATATGAAATTTGGTAAAAACATAATTCATATGGTACGGCTTAAAAAAAGCCAAAATTTACAGGAATTTGACTTTTGTGCAAAAAGTTATGGTTTTCCAAAGTTAATAAAAAAAACATAAAAAATTGAAAAATGATCATATAAATAGTGCAATTGTACGTAATAAATTGTATTGGTTGGGCAAGCTTTTTAACAAATGAGTATTTTTCCCCGTAAAGAATGTTATAAGCTTTATATAGAAATTAGAACCACTCAATTTCAGTTTTTCTAGAATTAGTTATAAATTTTTAAAGTTGGATTGAAATATTGAATTTTTTACCAAAGAAGAGTAACTTGAGCTAAATTTTAAACTTTCAATTTTTTAGTCAATTCAAGTTAAATAATGCCTAAAAGTGGTTCAATATTAATATATTACGAATCTTATAAAGTAAAGCGTGTTACAAAAACAATCAAGTATATTCTAATCATCAATTAATCTACACAGTTCAACATTAAAACATTGTCATCACCCTACATCGGACTGACCCCTTCTCCCCACGGCTGGGGATGCCATCTCTCTGCTCTTTCTTTTTTTTTTTTTTTGCCCCTTTTTCTTCCTTTTGCTTCTCTTCCTTTCTTTTCTTTCCTCACATTCAATATTAAACCCTCCACTCCTTATTCTCCAATCCGTGAAGCAAGGTGCCATTTCTTCCCCCCAATATGTTACATTTCAGGTTTAGAAAAATGGAAAAATATAAAATAATTCAACCCTGATGACTTCTGTAACTCTTAATTGAAAATGATCAAAACACTTGAATGTCAATTCACTAATCTGACGCGTCAATCCATATTAGATTTTAACTTATGATCCTTTTTCGGTTTGATGAAGGGTTTTCTCAAATCACTTCAAACGTCGTGATATTTTATCAACGCCAAACTC
>JANTPZ010014969.1:0-10691 GCA_025593235.1 Vachellia pachyceras
ATATATATATATATATATTTGTGAGCTGAAGGCAATAAACTAACGAGAATGTGAACTTGTACACACAGGAACCGTTATGTACCGAAACAAAAGCAAAGATGGTGGGAAACTCAACAGGAGCACGTAAAACAGTAGTAACCTTCCTCTGAAACGAACATAAGTACAGCAATCAGGCCACCTCCAAATCCTGATAGTTTAAGGGCCACATTTTGAAACTTGGTGGTCTGAGTCTGGTGTTTGTCAATTATTTATCTGTAATACTAGTTTAATTCCTGTTTATACATACATGTGCCACTTGTTGTTTGACAATTATATATGCATGTTTGGGAGAAGCAAGGTTTCGCCTGGAATGCGCCGTCATAGGGTTGCTGAATTTGGCACTGTATATAGAAATGTGAAACGTGTATACATATATATTAACCTCATAATTACAGTTAGTTAATGCAGAATTTTATCATCAGTGTGTGATTGTGCTGGTTTGGGTGCTCTGTCTGTCTTTAGGTTTATGGACCATATGAATCACGCACGCTCAGCTGTCAGATAGATCCAACGGCAGCAAAAACGCTGCGCTTACCTTCAACCTTGTCCACCATCACTGGAATATTCTTCATCTTCCTCAAATAATTATTCCCTGTAGCCCTATCTAGTACAGGAGAGAACTGTACTCATGAGTCATGAGTAATGACGTGTTCATCAGCTTCAGAGGAGAAGACACACGCCGAGGTTTCGTAAGCCACCTCCAAGATGCCTTGAGAAGGAATAAGATCAGAACGTACAAGGATGATTGGGATCTAGAGAGAGGCAACGAGATATCATCCACGCTTTTGAGAGCAATAAAGAGATCCAAGATTTCGCTCAGCGTCTTCTCCGAAAACTATGTCTCCTCAAGGTGGACTTTGGACGAACTGGTGGCCATAAGGGATTGCAGGAGAACAAGAAGACAGCTTGTCCTCCCCATTTTCTATAGAATCAGTCCTTCAGAAGTGAGAAAGAGAAGCAGTTATTCACCTGTTTTCAAGAAATACAAGAGCCTGTCTAGGACCGGCGTGAACAAGAGAGAGCAACGCCATGACACAAGCCGCCGATCTCGCTGGTTGGCAAAGCTCCACTTATAGGTACGGATCATTAATCGCAAGTTTATTGGGTCAGAGATCAAGTTGCAGATGCCCATATATGTCTTAAAGAGTCTCCACCTAATTAATGGGCTTTGTTTGTGTGTAAAGAACGGCATCTGAGCTTGTGGAGGTTATAGCAATGGAAGTGGTGAAAAAACTGAAAAGAACAGAATCAGATGACTATCCTCTGATGATCAATGTGACGTATCAAAGCATGAAAAGAGACAACAGGAACTTGTGTTTTAATTTTCATCACATCCCTGTTTAACAAGCAATAAGTTTAAAGTAAAATACAGATCTTTCAGAAAATTAACTGGGCACAAGGTCAACACATATATATTTTTAATCATCATAAGAACAATATCACCCACCGAACATCGGGTGCTGTAGATGATGGGGACAATATGAAGATGAATGCATGGACTGAAAATATGGGACCTTGTTCATCTAACTGTCATACGGATGCTGTAGATTATGGAGACAGCAAGATCGTACCGTTGGTTTAATCCATTGTGCCATAAGTTGCCACGTAGAGCCTTTTGCAAGGAGTTGGCCATTTGGGGATGGAGATGCAGCTATGATTTATGGTGCTTGTTTGGGAACTCCATTCCCAAAACGGAACACGTAAATAGAGATAAAATCATTTTAAAATTTGTAAAAATCATCTCGAAATCCATAAAAACCATCTTGAAATCCGTAAACTTCTTTCTTCTAATGGAGTTTCCAAACGCACACTAAATATTGGCTCACCTCAGCGGCGATTTCCCTCACCGTCCCTCAATGTCATTAATTATACTGACCGTTCAGTTTTAATCTGATGTCTCATAGTGTGTCAAGTCCAAACTTAGGTGATAGAACAAGAAATAAATTTACGTGTAGGAAACAGCGATTTACCACCACCCAAAATTAGGTTTAACAAGTCCAAACTTCAGAAAAAGTGACAGAACGATTATCACTTGGATGTTTAATGTGTATGTTTCATGTTAGTAAGAAGAGTTAAAAATATTCAAATCGTTATAAAATTTAAATGATTTTTAATATTATCTTTATTGATCATTTAACATCGTATTAATTTCCACTCTTTCACTTTCTTATTCAACAAACATATATTAAGAATGTAATCTTTATTAAAACTTTCAAAAAGCCTTATAGAAAGGACTAAATTTTTTTCTTAGAAAGCTTCTTATAAAATGGAACTAAGGGAGTGACACTTATTAGATCCTTGTTAAGATCAAGAGTGAGAATTAATTTTCTATCATATATGGGGAAAATAAATTATATATAATATTAGAGTCTACTTTGTCCTATGTTAATCTTCTCCAACTATTCTTTAAACTAGTTTTGTTTATATATAAGGGTACTATTAATACCTGTTTAAACAATGAAAGCCTCTAATAATAACTCCCATTTGAGCTGATATTTTTATTCTATTGAGAAGATTATTTTTGTTGAATAAGTTAATCACTAGAATTTGAGATTTGGTTAAGCTCACCCAATCCGGCCATTGTTGATTATAAAATTCAAACCACTATTAATGAAATACTGGCAAGGATTTCGATTAACTGTATTTAATTAGAAAGAAGGGAATTGAAGAGACCAATATTATATGTAATGTAACCATCAAATTCAATTAACTACAAACAATTAGAGACATGATTTCGCTTTCTTAAATAAATGTAATGTAACCATCAAATTCAATTAACTACAAACAATTAGAGACATGATTTCGCTTTCTTAAATAAAATAAATGTTTATCTGTTGCACACTTTCATGCAAGTAGGTTGTTCATTAATCTAAGTGTTAAGGTGCAATTCTAACAATTAAATTTTACGCTAGAAATGTCTGATACCATAAAATTTGAGAATGTGCAAAAGTATACATAACATTAAAAAAATGGTGAAAAAACAACATCGTTAATTAAACTGTTATTTTCATCTATAGACACATGAAGTCAATTTTCCCTCTCTCAGCCACCATGCCATCTCTTATTTTTCATTTCTTTTTCTTTTCCTCTCACTCCTCGTTCTCTTCTTCATTTCTTTCTCTCCCCTTTTCTCCAACGATGCAGATTTAACAAAGCTCCTTGTCATCAATTTTCTTAAGAGTACTGTAGACTATAGAGTTTAAAAAAATTGAAAGCAATCCAATCCTAGCAACCACCACCGATAATTCATATAGCAATGAATCTTCTGCCAATTTACCATTTCTTCAGAGAAACAACAGAAACAAAGAATTAATTACTCATTCATTGATGAAAAGCAAATATTTTACAATTTTTAAGGCAAACGTAAGTTAAAAAATGCATAAGCTTAAACGTTTACTATGTCAATATCTGAAATTAACCACTGAAAATTAAATCTCATGTGATATTAATTTTCTAAAAAACTTAGGAATGTCGTATTAAACAAATAAATATTTATTATAATTATTCACTGACTTCAAAAAATATGTGGTGATCAATAAATGTTATAAATAATTTTTCCACAGATAATTAAATTAATTACTTCTGGATGTTGATAGATTTGCCTCGTTCGTTACACATTTATCAAATTTTAAACCATTTTCCTGGAAATCTTCCAATTGATCGAAAGACAATATAAAGGTCTATTCCCCGAAAGTTTTCATACATACTGCTTCAATGCGAAAAGCGCTATTGTCATGCATGATGTCATCTTTTCCAAGACATGTTCTTGATTCTAGAATCTTACCCCACTCTGAAATTTACATTTATTTTCCTGGAAATCGCCAAGAAAAAGCAGCTACCTAGCTGGCTAGAATAGAAGAAATCAAAGTAAAATAAACGCTACACAACTCAGCAACTGTGTGAATGAGTTTTGGTTTTTGGGTCAATTGCGGCTGCAAAACCCACCAAAGAAACAGCCAAGATTTACCCACATGAGATCTTCATCAGGCTCATCATCATCCTCTTCGTCTTCATACGATTCTCAGTATTTCTCCGCCATTCCTAGTCCTAGTACCAACAGAGATTTCACTCATCATGATGCCCTCTTCATCGTTTCCAGCAGAGACGACCTTCGTATGGAATCATCAGCAACAGAAGCGGCACCATGTTCTTCATTCACCTATTCTCAGTGTTCCACCCTCACCCCTAGCCCTAGTACCAGCAGAGATCGTAATACTACTCATGGCGTCTCCATTAATGGCTTCAGATCTGAAGATGACAGCCGTTTCAGACCATCTTGGTCAACATCAATAGCTTCAACTTCAACTTCTCAGACTTCTTCTTTCAATCCTAGCCCCAGTACGAGTCACGAAGTGTTCATCAGTTTCAGAGGAGAAGACACTCGCTACGGCTTTGTTAGCCATCTCCGTGCGGCTTTGGAAAGGCATAGTATCAGAGCCTATATGGATTGCGATCTCGAGAGGGGGAACGAGATATTCTCCAATCTCGTGGTAGCAATCAAACAATCCAAGATCTTGCTCATAGTTTTCTCAGAAAACTATGCAGAGTCAAGGTGGACCTTGAAAGAGCTCACTGAGATAATGGAGTGCAATAATAATGAAACGCAACATGTGATCCCCATCTTCTACAAAGTGACTCCTTCAGATGTGCGACACCAAAGGGGAAATTATGAAACTGCCTTTAAAAGGCACAAGAAGCTGTTTAAGGCTGACAACGAAACAATGCAACAATGGAGGACAGCCATGACAAAAGCAGCCGATCTCTCTGGTTGGGTGTGCCCAGGTTCTAGGTAAATTACATATATAACTGATTGATTAACTTCCTTTCTTTCTTTTTTTTCTGATTGATTTTTCAAATTAGATACTGTACTTGTTTGTAGAGAGTTTGTTTATGGAGATCTCTATAGTCATCAGATCGTCTCTAAATTCATAGTTTCAAAACTTGCAAAATATGCAGTAGAGTATATAACTAAGTATATATATGAATTTTAAGAGATGATCAGATGACAGAGGCTCCATGGAATTGTGAAGAGCTCAAAAACTGTCTCCATCTCTGGTGGCTCTTCTTTGTATAGAAGCGAAGCTAAGCTTGTGGAGGAAATAGCGATTGACATCATGAGAAAACTCGAATCAATGAGCCGTGGGGGTATCGTGGTAGAAGACATCCACAATATTATTGCGGCTACTGAACCGCAAGGTGCGACCAGCCTGCTTCAATCTCAGAATCACTCGGACGACCGTAATAATTCCGGCAATTCACACAACCTTATACCTCCTCAAGAGTCCTTTCCCAATCATATATGTCTTCCACATGGGTAAGTTACGTACGTTGAAGTTCGATCTTCATAAGAATTAAGGAATTAATTCTGCATGTGTGTGTCTGAAAACTTTAATTTACTGGGTCAAGAACAAATGATCGCTTTGATTGAGTTGATTTTGTGCTTTGTAAAATGTTTGTTTCATTATCATTTAGCATATCAAAAGTGAATATACATACACACATGCATACATATGTATATATATCTTACTTGAACCGTTTTAAAATTCAGACGGAATATACTGGGCAATCTACGGTTGTGGCGGAGGGAGAATGAGACGTTGGTACTTCAGGCGAGGCAAGAACCTGATGAGCCATCATCCTCTCGTAGTCCCAAGACAATTGTACATAGGTATGTATCTCTCGTATTTCCCTGCTTTAATTTTTACCCCTTGAATGGTTTACTTGTGTGTCAGTGTAAAGATATTTTAAGCACCAACTATAATTATAATTAAAAAAACAAAGAAGTTAGGTTAAGCTGTTTAGATCCAATCAGGCCTAATTTATAAATGAAGTTACATGTACAACTACATATTTTAATTATTAATAACAATAAAATAACAATAAATGTCATCGAAAGCTTTACATAATGAATATAAATAACTTAATTTAATTTTTTTTCTTTTATTGAACATATGATATAACTAATTATTTAACATTTTTTACCCCAGCTTTAATTCTATCATATATTTGCTGTCAGCTCTTTTCATTAATGTAATTTTTTTAGCAAGTTTGGTTAGTTGTGTAGCTGGTGGTAAGTAATGAATCTAAGTATTTTTTTGACGGGGTCAACGAACCAACCCATCTGAAAGTCCACCGTCTGCTCCGGGATCTCTTCAAGATGAGATTAGCAGTAATTCATGCTTCACATGCATCACACACAAATCAAAAAATTAGTCGCAATGTTGACTCTGAATGATATAACTTCTTAAAACTTTAATGTTTTAATTAATTAGTTAATTACTGCATAATAATATATAACCTCCAATATTTAATATAAATCGATTGATTTTTAAGAGATTAATGAAAATGGTTAAGTGATATATTTATCATTTTTTAAATTAATTTTTATGACTTATAAATTGATATATAATATAATAATACATATAATTATTTCAATATATATCAAAATTAATTAATTTATTTATTTTTTAATCTAAGTTAATTTTTCAATTCTTTTGAAAGGCTGTAAGCTTATAATATCTTTCTCTTGTTGATGTAGATTAAAAAATAGGCAGAATTACCCAGAGGTTCCAAGTAAGGAAATATATTACAAAATGGTCCCAAAAGGTTGTAAATTGTAACTGCTTCATTTGTAAATTATATTTCTCGACTTGTCATTAATAACTTCTTAAAATCATTTTGTAACACATTACCTTTCTTAGAATCTCTGGGTAATTCTTCCTAAAAAAATATGCTATAAACTTGCCAATATCATAGTTTCTTTTTTGTTTAGATTGTGCGATTGCTCCCAATTATGTATGCAAAAAAAAATATTCGGACAGAATCTGAAGATAATACCCAATATAAAGCATATGCTTTGTTACTAAAATAAATAGGAAATCTGAAGCCAAAATTTGGAGACCAAAACTTTTTAATCAGCTAACGTGCTCAAATCTGTCTCTCGGATCCGCCAAAAAAAAGTTCAATGTGATTTCTCGAATATTAATCTTATATATGTAATATTTAAATGAAAAATAGTTTTTGTCTTGGATATAGTATGTACATATGTGCGTGGGAACATTGTGTCCTTTGACTCGGCAGACATATTTCTGGGTTGTGACAATCTTAACAGGAACCGCTTTCAACACAAACGCGGTCAAACATGGTGGGGAATCACAAAGGCCCAACCCCCTTAATCGTCTTTTTCAATTGTTGAAGGAACCGTCCTCCATTGGTATGCCTCAGCTCAAGCAAATTCACTCTCAAACGCTGCGTTCCATCCCCGTCAGCCACCCACAATTCCTCTTCTTGTACAGCAGAATCCTCCACTTCTCGTCTCTCGCCGATCTTCACTACGCCACTCGGGTTTTCAATCACTTCCAAAACCCTAATTCCTTCATGTGGAACACACTCGTAAGAGCCTACGCTCGAAGCACCCACTTCAAAGATCGAGCCGTAGAGCTGTACAGAGCGATGGTGGAAGACGAGAGTGTAATTCCTGATAAGCATACCTACCCGTTTGTTCTCAAGGCCTGTGCATATAAGTTTTATTTTTTTGAAGGGAAACAGATGCACAGCCACATTTTGAAACTAGGGCTAGAGTCTGATGTTCATGTTTGTAATAGACCTGTGGGAACCTAGACTTAGCACAGATAGTGTTTGATAAAATGTTGGAGAGAAGTAGGGTTTCTTGGAATGTACTAATTGATTCCTATGTGAGGGATGGTGAATTTGACACTGCCCTGAAGCTGTTCATTCAGATGCAAAATGCATTTGAACCTGATAACTTTACGATGCAGAGTGTTATTAGTGCTTGTGCTGGTTTAGGTGCTCTGTCTCTAGGTTTATGGGCTCATGCCTATATTTTGAAGAAGCCTGAGATGGATATGGCTAATGATGTTTTGATTAACACTTGCTTGGTGGATATGTACTGTAAATGTGGGTCCATAGAACTAGCTGAACAAGTCTTCGAAAGCATGCCTGATAGTGGTAAAGATGTAAATTCATGGAATGCGATGATTTTAGGTCTTGCCATGCATGGCAAGGCTGAGGCAGCATTGGATTGTTTTAACCGTATGGTGAAGAAGACTCAAATAGTTTCACCCAACTCAATCTCTTTTGTCAGTGTATTGAGTGCTTGTAATCATAGGGGCAAAGTTAACGAAGGGCTTGAGTACTTTAACATGATGATCAAGGAATACCATATAGAACCAAGAATAGAGCACTATGGTTGTCTTGTCGATCTTCTCGCTCGAGCTGGACGAATAGAAGAAGCTCTGAACTTGGTTTCAGACATGCCAATGAAACCCGATGCTGTCATATGGAGAAGTCTGTTGGATGCATGCTGCAAGCAACAAACAAGTGTTGAGCTAAGTGAAGAAATGGCCAAGCAGATTTTTGAGTCATCAGAAGAAAGTGTTGGCAGTGGGGTTTATGTACTCCTGTCCAAAGTGTATGCTTCAGCTAGAAGATGGAATGATGTAGGGTTGCTTAGGAAACTGATGACCGACAAGGGTGTGATTAAAGAGCCTGGATGTAGTTTAGTAGAAATAGATGGTGTAACTCATGAATTTTTCGCAGGGGACACAAGTCATCCCCAAAGTGAAGATATATACAAGTTTCTGAAAGTGATTGATGAGAAGCTAGAATCAATTGGGTATTCACCTGATTACTCTGGAGCAGCCATGGTTGATGATGAGATTGATGGTGGAAAACAGAGTACAATGAAGCTGCACAGCGAGAGGCTGGCCATGGCTTTTGGGCTGTTGAGCTCAAAACCAGGCGTGCCCATAAGAATATTTAAGAATCTTAGGGTGTGCAATGTTGCCACAAGGTGACCAAATTGATCTCTAGGATTTACGATGTGGAGATCATTGTGAGAGATCGTGTTCGGTTCCATCACTTCAAAGATGGAACCTGTTCATGTAAAGATTATTGGTGAATGATGATGCTCCTGTTTTGGTTTTGTACTATGTGGCAGATGCGTGTATAGCTGAAAGATCTTGGGAGATTTATATGAATAATTATCGAGTAAAGAAAGAATTCACTAACGGCACGACACAATGCAGAGTTTCTTGCTATGTTGCTATAATAGAAGTCTCCCGAATTGCTATAAAATTTCAAGGAATTGATTTAATTACCAAAAAGTTCAATAAGGATTGATGATTATGTAATGATAAATTTTAGTACAAGAAATGATAACAGAATTATGGTCTCAATCTTTGAAACCTCCCAGTAATTCTCTGTTTATTTTATTACTGGCTCCTGGTATTTCGTTGATTACTTATCGGTTCTTGAGTTCTCCTCGTCCTTTGTTTCATTTTCTTCTCTTCTCCTCTGTCTTCGTATGAGATTAAAACTTCAACCGTTAAGATCGAGCATCTTGTAACCCACGTATGTCCAGATCAAAATTTTAATTCAAGGGTGAAGACAGGATTAGAAAAAAGAAAATGATCCGAATTCATTTAGCACCTGATTTTTCTGTTTTATCATAAGAAATTCGTCCATGTTTTATAATATAATACTTCTTTTGTTCTTAAATGAGTTGAATGGGAGAGGAATCTCTCTCTTTTTCTCTCTAGACTTTATTTTCTAATCATTAAGAGCTTGTTTGGTTGTGATTTTGAAAATAGCTTTTACAGATCCCAAGGCAAAACCTAGGTTTTGAAAAGTGATTTACGAATTCCAAGGCAAAAAAGTGGGTAGGAAAAAAGAAAAAGAAAGAATGAAAAGTAGAAAAGAGAAAAAAAAGAAAAAGTAGGAAAGAGAAAAGAGAAATAAAGAAAAAAGGAAGAAAGAAGAAAAATAAAAAGTAGAAAAAGGAGGAAAAAGTATGAAAGAGAAAACCTAGGTTTCAAATCGAGGTTTTATAACTAAAATAACTTTTGGAAAAAAAAAATTTGCTTAGACAAAACCTCAGTTTTGAGGTAAAACCTAGGTTTTGAAATCAAACCTAGGTTTCAGAATGGGTTTTCAAACAAGCCCTAAATCAATATTTGAATGGTTTGCCTTTGGTTTTATACAAATTAAAATATATTATTTTCATTTGTTATTATAATATTAATATCAAAAGTTAGCGATCTAAATTTAATTAATTATTTTTGTTTGTGATTTAATATTTTGATAATAACTTTATAAAAGAGAAAATTTAAATTATTCAAATGTTAATCCAATGGTTATAGAAATGGAGGAGGATGAGAACGAAAATATGGGACTTTCTTTTTTTTTTTTCTTTTTTTTTTTTGCCAAGAAAATATGGGACTTTCACTCATAGGGGAGTATATTTTATTTAAAGCATTACTTTTTTTTTTACCTAGTTAAGGATGAGCAACATGCAAACGAGGCTACCCTGTGGGTATAACCCATGCCCTGCTTGCAAAGGGTGCCACAGGTACAGGCTGAACATTTTACTATATCAAAACAAACGGATTGATATAGGTAAGGAGTTACCTGTATCAGCATCCACCTTTTCTCCTCCCCTAAACATTTTACTGGTTGTAGGTGCAGCATGGACACAGGGGGAATGCAATGAAACACTAGTTGCAGGTGCAGAGCCCACACAGGGGGAATGCAATGAAACAACAGCAAAACCACAATGAAACATAAGCAACATCATTTCATCACCAATGAGTATACACGACTCGGATCTTGCCTTGAAATGTCGCTTAGTGTTC
>JANTPZ010014971.1:0-18870 GCA_025593235.1 Vachellia pachyceras
AGGTTTGAAATCTAGGTTTCACAGATTCCGAGGTAAAACCTAGGTTTTGAAATGTGATTTATGTTTGGGAAGTTATAGCTTTTACAGATTTCGAGGTAAAAAAGTAAGAAAAAGTGGGTATGAAAGAGGAAAGTAAGAAAGAGAAAGAGAGAAAAAGTAAGAAAGAGGAAAGTAAGAAAGAGTAGTAAAAAGAGAGTATGAAAGAGAAAACCTAAGTTTCAAACCTAGGTTTTGAAACCTAGGTTTCAAAACCTTGATGCCAAACTAACCCTTAATCTTTCATGGGACTCCTCTCATCATCCCATACATTTATATACGCACTCTATTACAGGTAATTTTGTCAATTCACTACTCAAATTAAACCTCGTGCTCCACTCTCGCTTAAGATAGTATTATTATCATTGGTGTATATTCATTAAACCATCCATCACTAGATTAAATATAAAATTCATTAATTGCCAATTACTAGTACTACTCATCCCTCGATTTTCACATTTTCATGAGACCCCCAAATAAGTTGCCAATTACTAGGACTTCTCATCCCCCATTCTCCTTTGAAATTCATTAATTGCAAACCAGTCTATCTCTTAATGAAGTTAAGAAGACATTAGAATGGTACCAAGGTTGCACTAGCCGATTCCATAATTGACTTGGTATGAATATTATGTTATTTCTTGAGTTTCAATCTTTTGTGGGATCTTTTGCCCCAAAAGAAAGTCTTTTGCAGTGTCATTTCATTATTGCAACCAGTAGGTCGAGCCTATGCCCTATGTATCGGATAAGGATGGTACTCCTCAAGCAGTGGATCGGGCAACTTGCAGACTACACATGACCACAATACTTGTATATGGGCTTTCGCCAAGCCTTATTTAGCCTAATGAAAATTGTATTGTTTTTTTTATAAGCTTATAAAATAAAGACAAACAACGAAGACAGAGAAAAGGAAAGCATTGGAAACGAGGAAGCAATGAATTGTGCAATAAAGTTTTCATTGAATATCCCAATACACTGGACATGGGCTGTTGTATGTATATATAATGTTTTGTATCCAATATGAGAGAGCCACGTATTACACAAGAACAATATAGAATTATTGGTTACTACCTGATGCTTCAACATGCCCCCGCGAGTCAAGCTGTGCTGGAAGGACAGTGGTGAGACATGAGAACACAAAAGTGGCTTGGTGAGAATGTCTGCCAATTGGTCCTTAGATGAGACATCAGAAATATGAAGAAGCTTTGCTGCTAAAAGTGTTTTTCTCTGGAGTGAAAAACTGGGTCTGCAGCAACATAAGTAGCTTCAATGTTGTCACAACATAAGTGATGAGCTTGAGGTAAATAAATACCAAGTTCATAAAGAAGATTTTGAACCCAAATCAATTCACTAGTTGTTGTAGCAATGGCTTTATATTCAGCTTTAGTGCTTGAGCGAGCAACCGTCGGTTGCTTCTTGGAGCTCCAAGCAATAAGATTACAGCCAAGAAAGACAACAAAGGCAGCAGTGGATCTAGCATCATCTGGATTACCACCCCAATCAGCGTTAGAAAATGCATGAATTTGAAGGCATGGGGACGGCTTGAGGTGCAAGACAAAATGAGAAGTACCACGTAGGTACCGCAGGATACGTTTGGCAGCAGACAGATGAGATTCCTTTGGTTTGTGCATGAATTGACAAACCCGGTTCACTGTAAAGGTAATGTTTGGCCTTGTGAAACTTAGGTATTGGAGATTGCCACCAATGCTACGATATAACTGAGGATCATAGAAATCATTCCCAATGTGTGCAGATAAAGTGTTGTTGAGGGTAGCACTTCAACACCCAAGAAGAAATGTAAATTACCAAGATATTTGATAGGAAATGATTGACTAAGAACATCAATTAATTTTTTATGAACAGCCAAATTGTAGGACCCAGTCACAATAATATCATCAACATAGAATAGAACATAGATTGTACAAGAAGAGTTGTGAAAGATAAACAAGGATGAGTCAGATTTAGAAGAGAAAAGGCCAAGTTCCTAAAGACTAGAACTGAGACGTGCGAACCAAGCTCGTGGAGCTTGCCTTAGTAAATGGCAGTTAAGTTTGCACAGATAGTGAGGAAAAGAGGGATGAACAAAACCTGGTGGTTGATTCATATATACATCCTCTAAGAGAAAACCATGTAGAAAGGCATTCTGCACATCAAGTTGCCTGAGACACCAGGGATGAACTAATTTGGATGAACAGTCACAGGTTTGACCACAGGGGAGAATGTTTCAGTAAAATCGATACCGGTTGGAAAGCATTGGAAATGTATGTATATAAAATGTTTTGTATCCAATATGAGAGAGCCACGTATTACACAAGAACAATTTAGAATTATTGGTTACTATCTTATGCTTTGACATAAGCACTTGCATCTTTTTACACTACCAGGCACTAAATGTGGAGATTCAAACATTGATTTGTCTTGATATACTATCTCATTCCACTAAATCCAATATTTGTTGATGGGTGTTTTAGATTTTACTTTGGATAAGCACTTAAGTTTTAAAGGTTTGCAGTTTGAATCTGGGAGAAGAAATCATATTGAAAATATCATTTGTAATTTGGCATGATAATGCTGATATATATCATATTTATAGCAAGTACCAAATGGGTGTGTATAAATAAGATGTGTTAACAATCAGAGATGGCTTTTCATGCAAATATATACCCTGGGGAAGTTCAAGATCCACAGACTAATTATAAGATTATTATTGATTGAATTGTCAAAAATTAGCTTAAATTAATATCCAAGTGCTGAATTCCTAATCCCTTACGTAGAGTGTTCAATCATAATTAAGGAAACTGGTTCGCCGTCTCTCTCACAGCTCAGAGAAACGCATAGTGGGAATAGGAATGGACGACGAATGGTGTAATCAAGTACTGGCGTGGGGGCAAATAAGAAGAAAGGGTAATTTCCACTAATTATTACGACCACTGCAGAAGCAGAATGAGATGGTTGGGTCCCACGCTTCCTCCATTTGCATATGATCATCATGAAATCCTAAACGCTGGCCTGCTGCAACCACTACTGAAGAGCAGTTTCTAATATATGTTGCTCATAACATAGTAATGCTGCTTCAACTCTCAGACTTAAACCCTTACTCTCAAACCCTGTAACGAAACGTTACCTCTGGGATTGGAATTAGTCCTAAGTATAATATATCAATCCATTTTATCTCCTAAATGTAAAATATTTTTCCCAAAGTATCCTCATTAATTAGATACATTAAGAAGTTTCTATCTGAAGACAGTTTAGATGAAAGAAGGTATTTTAGAAAAAATCAACTCATATTTATTAAAAATAAATAACTTAACTAATTTCCTTAATCACCTAAATTAGTCATCTATATCTTATATTAATGACCGAAGTAGTACATTGTTAGGTATTAAGAATAAGAATTAGACAAAGATTTACTATAATCTAACTAGCTAATTCATTTAATTAATATTCGTAAATTAGTTATATATATCTCAACATACAGTACCGCCGTTGAGTTTAGTTAATTAATTGAGTTACCTTATATGTATACACTGTCCTTACAGGGAATTCTCATCTAAGCTCTATGTTTTACCATCATATGCCACCATGGCAAGAAGTCAACGAAATTTTTTTTATCAGTGGACAAGAGTTTATTAATGCTTGGCTAGCTGGAAGCCACTTATTGCCGCATCTGCTGGAAGAGGCGCACGCGCGCGCGCACACACACACACACACATATATATATATAATATTTATATAAACCATGTGAAAATAGAACAAAACAAGTAATAACAAAAACGGGAGGCTTGGTGACTTGAAGATATCTATCCGATCAGCACGTCTTCCCTTAAGTTACTAGCTATACAATTACGTACTTAGCTTATTCAAATTGATCTCTAACTATCCCTTCTTGGTAACCGAGGGAATTTTGATGTTGTAAATAAATTAACAAGCCTCTTTTATCTAGTACTCCAATCTATTATGATGTTAACGTTTACCAGAGAGAGAGAGAGAGAGAGAGAGAGCGTGTGTGACTGATCTTACCTCATAACCATATAGTGTAAGACTTTAAAGGAAAAAAACAAGTCCCCGAGTAAATACAGTGAAATGACAATGACTAAATCAACGCACCAAAATGCCAGTTAAAAATAACTTTGTTAGTGAATTAAATGTTTCTTATAAATTGCCGAAATTTCCTCTCTCTCTCTCTCTATATATATATATATATGTTTAGGATTTGGTATTAGTAGCAATAGGTAGAGGCCATTAATAAATAGGAAGTTCATCAATAGTCCAAGTGGGGAAATCAACAGTTGGAAGAACTAGCTATCTCTGGCTTCATTTGTAACGATCATGAAACCAAACGCTGCTGGGCGACAGCAATATATAGTACACTGTAGTAAAAGTGATGTAGAACGTGATACTTATATTTAGGGACATGCGACCTGACTTCAGTTTCACCAGAATACAGATTCATGCAATAAGTGTTATTGAGCTCATACGTACCCTTCTCTCTCTCTCTCTATATATATATATCTATGTACTCTGTAATCCTAAAGCCAACAGTAGTTGGATTCCAAAGCTTGAATATTCCCATGGCGACTACTAAACTTGTCGGTTTTGCGTTCTTTGCTTTCTTGAGTTTAGCTGCATGCTCTGCCACTCGAACACTCCCCTCCGCTCGCGAAGGCTATGTCAGCTTTGGTCTAGGAGGTCAGGGCATTGACGGTGCTGTTGCTGGAGGTAATGGCCGCGGAGGTGCGGAAGAGAATGGTGTAGCTGATGGTGCGGGATGCATATGAAGCTGCTGAAGGTGGGGGCTATTGTGGTGCAAGTGAAACTCGCGGTGAAGGAGAAGGAGGAGCTGCTGCTGACGGTGGATGTGGAACAGGAGGTGAAGGCTATGATGGCACAGAGGGTGGTGGTACTGATGTGGCAGCAAAAATGGTGGCAGAGGAGAAGATGGCGGTGGCAGAGAGGAGAGTATTCAGGAGGAGCACAAGGCGAAGGATTTGGACCAGGATATGGCGCTGGAGCTGGGGGTAGATGTGGATCCGAAGGAGATGAAGGAGTTGGAAGGGCATATGATGGCGGATCCACTGGTGGTGGCGGAGGAGCCGCCGCCGCCTAGAGGGCCATAATTAATAAGCCATCGCACACAGTGAACAACAATAAGAAAGATATCATGTATGCTTGGAATTCGTTGGGACCAAGATGTTTACGGATTCAGATAAGAATATACGGAATCCAAAAATTTAAGGATTTCGAGATATTTTTTACTAACTTCGAGATGTTTTTTACGAATTTTAAGATATTTCTTTCTTGACTTGCGTGCACTATTAGGGAAAAGATTTTCCAAACATACACATTTTTGGGTGCTGATGTTAAACCAGTCTGTGATCTTGTATATATTGCTGCATGAATGTCCAGAATATGGTATCAACGATACATATAATCCACAGTTTCACAATATATAATATAGTTATCAAATTTATGTATGTATATATAAATGCATTATTCTATATATAGTTTTCAATCTTCTATCATGATTTGTTGTGTAATTTTAAACACAAAAAAATGTGGTTAAATCTCAACAAAAGGAGAAGTTGATTAATTAGTTTCGTGTTATCATATATATAACGAATAAACGGGGCATGGAAGGATCATTCCACATGCATTTGTATGAATCCCTGAAAGCTGTAAGTGAAGCTCCTGTGCTGTGGCAATTGATATTATAATTAGTTACTTTCTAAAATGATTGAAAATTTTTTTAATGAAAGTATTAGACTCACTTGAAAAAATATTTAAAAGTATTGAATGCGTCTTAACCACACATTTATTTTTTTAACTAATTTTAATTAGGAGACTCATGAGACTTAACATTAGCTTGTTTGCTTTGCAAAATCAGAGGTGCAATGACCTTGTTCAATTTCATGAAGTATTGAGAAATGTATGTCTGACACCTTTAGAAATGTCAAATTCATCAAATTTAATGTGCTTGACAACGATAATATCAGAAATTATTGGAACTTTTTTAACAAGTTGAAAGGCATATAAGTAAACTATAGCTTATTGTATATAGTTGAATCAAAAGATACGTGTATTTCACTAACAAGCAAGTGGTTAAGAATTGAGATGGTAAATGACCTCACTCCATAAACCCGAAAACACAAATTTAAATCTCAAAACACACTTACTAAAAGAGTTTTAACATTTAACACTTTCTATCTAACAGATGTTAATCTTAAGTTTAAAGTGATTTAAGAAGACTCCAAGAGTCTGAATTATGAATGCTAAAAGAAAAAAGGTCAATTGGACTTCCCTAGATGATCAGGAGGAGTATATATGTCTAATTTTCTTGATTAATGCTAAAACAAGGGAATTTGCGGTAATCAACTCAAGGATTAGCCGAGGCTGTGTGATTCTTTTTTAATGTTTGGGCCAACCCAATGGGATGATGCATGGCATGCATATGCATGTTGAAGCTACAGTGGCCACTTGATGTGCAGTACAGAAGGAAGCTTTTGATAACACACATGTCAACGTCACATAGTGCGCCTTCTTTAATACAGAGAATATTTGTCCAAGCAACCAATCAAAACGAGAAAAGAAAAAAAAAAAGTAAAGGAGGTGGGCATGTATGTGCATCAATCTTTGTGAGGGTCGGCGTTGCTGATGCTCATAATGACCTCATAAATGCTTCAGATGAGTATTAACAAATGTTGGGGTCTTTAAAAAAAGACTCAAGTACACAATAGTGTAGTAGCAGTATCATCTTTTATTACTAATATAAAATCGAGTTAATTAATATAATAAAATTAAGCTAAATAAATTATTTGGTTATAGTATAATATTAGATTATATCTCTTAAATACTTATACGTATTATTAGATTATACATGCAAATCGATCTAGAAAAAAATAATAAATATAAACAATTTATTTAGTTTCTTTAATAGCCCATTTGGTTCATGCAATGCATGAGAATGTAATAATGGTAATTACATAGCATTTATTTAGTATGTTATCAAGTTATTATAAAATAAAATTTACATTTTATTTAGAAAAATAAAAAAATTTGAAATAATCTTTTTAACTCTATCAAGACAAAAAATGAATAATATAAATGTTTAAATGTTGATTCATGAAAAATATAGGTTTCATATGTTATTAATTTGTACAAGTTATAATTTGGATTACATAGTCAAAGTTTTGTAATAAAAATTACTTGATTTAATGTAATCCATTATAATCAGGATTATTTTCCTATACCAACCAAACACTTGAATCAGCAGAATGCATAAAGATTACGGGTAGTTCCTTTTCATATAATCAAATCAAACGAGTCATTAATATCCTCAAATTAATCAATCGCATCTTATATAAAGGATAAGATGTAGTACTTTATTTGTGAACATCACGCACATACAACATGCAATGTAATATTATTGATTAATCACATAATGATGTCTTTGGGACTTTGGAGTTCAATGCTAATAAAACAATGTATACGGTTCAATAGATGTATGAGAAATCAAATTTTGAAATGCACTTTCCGGTTTTATACTCTTCGATTTGAGCACAAATATGTGAAAACAATGCATACAGTTTTAGATCGAAAGTAATAAGCTAGAGAGAGAGACGTCTACAATGTTTATGGCATTGATGATTCCGCAAGTAAACTTTTTTTGGAGGAATATCTAATTAATATGATTTAAAGCCATACAAGTAAGCATGTTCATGTGCCTTATTATTATTATTACCACCTTAAACTTTTCTTTCCTCCTCTTATTAACTAAGTCAATTAACTATGTATAATTAATTCCTATCTAACTTGAATATGGTGGAGTTTGGTCGTCGAATCACTTTCTAATTCATGCATAGAATTAATCTCTTGAGTAGCAATGTAGCATATATATGCAACAAACACATCACTGGACCAGGAAATGGCAAAGGCAAGTACTAATCACTGTTCGTTCTAATGAAGAATAAATAAGTGACTCTCTTTATCTACTCATACTGGCACCTCTCCATTATGGCCATGAACAGTCGCTCGAGGAGTTGCCAAATAAGGGTTAGCCGATCTTATCACTAGTTGGTCTAGCAGTAAAAAGAGTTTTCAAATATGAAGTTGTGCTTGGATTTGTGTGCATGCAAAAAAATTATCTTTGAGAAAGCTATCATAATTGAGTCTTAGATTATTTAACCTAATTAGATAGCTATACAAGAAGAATATCTCTCTCTCCCCCCACCACCACACACATAACTACTACGAGCAATTTGCAGCAGAAAGATGTGAGTCGGCAATAGCTAGGTGTGGCAGCTAGATATGTAGGCAGAGAAGGATTAGTGGAGAAAGTAAGATTTGTATGTCCATAAGGTAATAAACAAAATGACTCTTCATGATTTGTGTTTGCGGTTTTACATCTCTTTATTGTATTCTTTTATCAGCAACTTTTTAAGGCATATAATGTATATATTTACTTAAATGATAGATCTCGTCATGTGAATGGGTATACAAGGTTCAGTACTGAAATAATAAATATTGCAGTATCTATATCTACATATCGAAGAATTGATTAAAAAAAGAATAACAGATGCAAAATCAAATATATTATATACACACACAGACACACAGTGATGTGGAAGACAGCAGAAGCACACAAAGGGAGTAAGTGGGCAATATAGGGGTATATGCATATATTTTTGAATGTTTGTAAATTGGGTCACATTGTGGGGACACGCAACTTCTCAGAGCATGTGCCCTTCAACCACTGGTGCCTTTATACGCGGCTTCATTCCTTATAAATACCGACTCACTCCTTCCTTCCTCACTCAACCCATTCTACTGGGATTTCTTCTTCTGCAATCCCATGGCTCCTCACAGAATTTCCTCTCTTGCCTTGTTCCTTTTGTTGGTTTTGGGCTTATGTTCTGCGAGAAGGTCTCTCCTCACTTTTGATGGCCCGGGCTCCAATGCTGGTGGTTATGGTGGTGGAGGTGGCTCTGGTGGCGGTGGTGGCTATGGAGCTGCAACAGACCATGGAGTTGTTGGCTATGGAGGTGGAAGTGGCGGTGGAGAAGGTGGGGGCGTAGGATATGGTGGTGCAGGTGGTGGTGGTGGTGGCGGCCATGGTGGAGGAGGAGGGGCTGGATATGGAGGTGGTGGAGAGCATGGTGCTAGGTATGGAGGTGGGGGTGGAAGTGGTGGTGGTGGTGGTGGTGGAGGCGCTGGTTATGGTGCAGGAGGAGAACACGGTGGTGGTTATGGAGGTGGTCAAGGAGGTGGAGCGGGGGGAGGCTATGGTAGTGGCGGAGACCATGGCAGTGGCTATGGAGGTGGTGGAGGTGCTGGTGGCGGATACGGTGGAGGAGCTGGTGGAATAGGTGGAGGCCACGGTGGTGGAGGCGGATCAGGTTCAGGTTATGGGGCTGGAGGGGAGCATGGTGTTGGCTACGGAGGCGGTGAAGGTGGCGGAGCTGGGGGAGGTTATGGTGCTGGAGGTGAGCATAGTGCTGGTTATGGAGGTGGAGGCGGAGCAGGAAGCGGTGGAGGCTATGGTGCTGGGGGAGAACACGGTGCCGGTTATGGTGGTGGAGGTGGAGCGGGAGGAGGCTATGGTGCAGGAGGTGAGCATGGTGGTGGTTATGGTGGCGGCCAAGGTGGCGGGAGTGGTGGAGGATATGGTGCAAGTGGAGAGCATGGCATAGGGTACGGAGGAGGAGGCGGAAGTGGAGGCGGTGGAGGTGCCGGCTATGGTGAAGGAGGAGCTCATGGAGGAGGATATGGAAATGGTGGAGGAGCAAGTGGTGGAGGATATGGCATAGGTGCTGGAGGTGGCTCTGGTGGAGGAGGAGGATACGGAGCAGGTGGTGCACACGGTGGAGGTTACGGAGGAGGAGGTGGATACGGGGGTGGCCATGGTGGTGGTTACGTTCACTATCACCCCTGACGTGAATGGATTCCGCTTTGAAGAATCAAGATGTCAACAATAAGTAAAAATATATTGATACCATAATCGTATTAATAACAACATATGCTTTTGGCTTACCGTACCGAGCATTAATATTTATATGTAATGAAAACATGTCTACCATAGATTATTGCAATAATATCATGATTATATTCTAAGGTGATTCTTAGTTAATATTTTGGTTGTCTAATCAAAGTATGCTTATTTATAATCATTATTTCCCCAGTCCTTAATTTAAAAATAAATTGACTTTTTTATTATATTAATCATTCGAATATGCAAGTTAAATTTAGATCTGTGCATTGATAGTTACAATTTTCTTTAACATGGGCAGTTTCCAAATATATGAAGATAAACTTCAAAAAAGAAATGAATTTAATGTTAGGGTATGTTTAGATTAACTTTTTGAGAATAACTTCAATCTTGATTTACATAAAAATAGTTTTAGAGAATATATCATCGAGAATAGCTTCTAAAAAGTTGAAAAGAATATCATTTTGGAAAATAGTGATTTTCAAAAGCAGATTAGGCAAATGCCCTGCCAAAATCTAGAGCAACTTTTAACACTCATGGTTTTATATGTTAGTCAAATGAACACTCTCTTAGTCGTATAGTTAAGTATATTATCTTTTTTTTTCCTTCAAAGTTCTGTAAAATGTCTAGCATATTTGTCGAAATAAATTTTGTGAGTATGTAAGATGTATTGAAATAATAAATCTGACTTAATATAAGTGCTAAAGCTTTCACGAGGCAATTAATTGTGATTATTTGTCGTTCAATCATCAACACTAACCAAATAATAATGCATTAAACTATATCATTTCCAAACACCTATTCATAAATAGTTTAACTTCGTGATCATGTTTATTGCTATAAATCTTTTTTCTAAGTACATGTATTCTCATGTTCATCACGAGAATTTACACATTGATTTACGAGCATTTGATCTAACCTCGGTTATATCTATTTTTTTAGCCATGGATACAAGAAACAAATCCTAAGATCAAATTGTATTACTAGCAGCACTAAATTAGTACTACCAGTAATGGTATACTTAGCTAAGCGACTAAGAGTTTGTGAAAAAATCGTGATCTCAATTGGAAACAATAAAAACCATTGAATGATTGGTCTAGAATTGCGCCAATCAGGATGTGTCCATTATGATCCCAAAATGATTCACAAACAATTATATAAAATGTATCATCCTCATCTTACAATCCCACCATCCAAAAACCAACTCCTTTTTTTTTTCCAGCTAAACACAAGTATCTTGCTAAGGGATTGGAAGGTTGATCATTTTTCCTCTTTACAGTCATTGTGAACTCATACCAGGATTTCCCAAATACAAAGCCTTTATTAGTGGCGTTATATAATTGTTGGACTGTGGAGTCTAGAATTAGGCTCTCATTGGTTTGGATGTTAGAGGCTTTCAAAAATGCAAAGGCAGCAAGCAACCAACTAGACAAATTCATTTCCGTCATCTATCTACTTTGGAATGTGTTCTAACTGAAAAACAGTCATTTGACTAGCCCTATGTTCAAAATTGCATTGAATTACGATCCTCTTTTGAGGAAATAAATCGCAAATTTATATAGACAAGAACCCATTTATTTATTAACCAACGAAATGCTTCAACATCCTGAACACGTTCATTCATAAACATTAGCTTCCAAAAGTGGAGGGTAAACTCGAATGTTAGCCACTAGCATTCAGAGCACAGATCCTCAAACTTCGTTTAGTTGCGCCATCTTACAGTTTTACGGTTAAATCAAATGTTGTATTCACGTTTTATCAGGTACGAATGAGTTTACCAAGTTTTTACTGGTTAGTGGGTTTTCACTAACAGAAAAGAGACAACAGCGGTAAAATCATGATCAATTAGCCTACCTCGAATTGTATTGCAAAACTCAATAGGCGTTTAAGTTCAAGAATATGAAAATGAACTAGCACTGCCTCAAGCTATACATTTTTGCCCGTGCTTGCAAGATTTCACAAAATGAAGGCAAATTTTTCACTAGAAATGGGTAAAAGTTATGCTTCCAAAAAGACACGAGTAACCCTAACAAGAGCCTCAGGAGAGTTACCTTGAAGCACACATGACAGAACCATGATTTGATTTCTTACGGTCACCAGGAGGCATGGGTTTCTTACATTGAGAACCCAATTTCTTCCTCTTCTTGATGGAATAACTTTCATGGGATGGCCCAGTAGCCATGGCACCCAGCAGTTTTGATCTCCTCGAACTATGCACATTCTTGCTAAGATACCTCACTGCTTCTTTCCTCTCAGAATCATCCGCAGACTTAATTAATGGTCTCTTGCACCTCTCGTGATTCTCCATCTTCAAATGATCCCGGGGAATGTGGCAAGTAATATCTAAAAGCGCTCCAACTACAAGATGTTAGATACAGTTTCCATATATGGAGAGATGAAAAAAAGCCATTGAAAAAAAAGTTCACAATACCTGGAGAATTAGAATCTGGACGTGGGGAGCTGGGCGGAGTTAAAGGATGGAAAACATCATTCTCTCTAATATCAACAGCCTCCGAATGACCTTTTTCATCAAGTGAGGCCAGGGAACCATTTCTCTCATTGTATGGCACGTGGACATGGGATGCTTCTTTAGAGCCATCAGAACTAACAGTAGTTGGATTAAACTCAAAGTGAACTTGTCCAGCTTCAAGATAAGAATCCATATAATTATTGAGGATTTCATTTAATCCTCCACCAGAATAATCAGGCATCTGCTGGGAAACTCCTTTGGATTCATTTGCACCACCGCTTGCAAAATCTGCCTCACTAGGATTAGGGTGGTATAAGCCATCAACATTTTCTAAAACTGACTTTGGAGAGGTATTAAGAACACTTGGGGCCAAGTATGAAGCATCCATCATAGTAGATAGCCATGGTGTGCCCTGTCGAGCATAGAGTAATATGTATGCTTCCTGAGACAGCACAAAATCTTCTGAAACTCTAGTAACCTATAAAATATTTGCCAAGAGAACAAGATCAGTCAACACGAGTAAATAAGCACAACCCACTTGTAGAAGAGACCACTTGAAAGGCAAATTTCAACTATTGCATCCAACAATAAATTGACATCAATGTATAAAGCCATTACTGTGAAGGGTTCCCAGAAAGCCACAAATATATGTAAAAAGAGAGAGAGAGAACAAGATCCTAATAGGTTGTCTCATTTCATATCAGAAATAAATCCTGTCAAGGTTACCAGGGGAGAGTTCTGTTTTTATCAGTTCTAGAAATTACCTTGGAGTCGTCCAGCCTATGCCACATGTCAGGTGCAGTGCGGACAAAGCAAAAGTAATGCCCAGAAGTAGATGAAAACCCAACATGCACAACAATGGCGTACAGATCATACTTCAGTGCTTCCTGTTATCATAATAGAGACTCAGAAAATGCTAGAAACAAGAAATGAAAACAGAAGCTCACCAAAAACTACAATTTACAAATATCAGATGAACTGAAAGGGGGGAGGGATTGTATAACAACTCACATCATTGCTCTTGTTACAATTGGTATAAGGCTGTAAGTCCAATTCTAGTGGGAAATCCACATGATTATCAATCTTTTCAACAAATATCCCATCTGTCTTAAATCTCTTCAAATGAAAGGCTGCAACTGAAGGCGTCTGATCCAAAATAAGCCTCTTATCCATGGATACTTCTTCCTTGCAGCTATCACATATAAACTTAGCATCAATCTTTTCTATCTTAGTGAAAGACGCCAAAGCACTTGGAAGGCTGTCCACATTTTCTATCTCCAGGCTAAAGTCAATGAGGGGTTCATAAGTGTCTGAACAGTGGCCACAGTTACAACATTGAAGCTGAAATGCAAAAGTCAAGACATGAAAGAATGAAAAACTTAAACATTCTGAACCATAAAAGAGACATCAATTTGCATAACATTAATTTGATAGAAATAAATATTTAAAGAAACAAAGGAATATTTCTGCCATACTTTGCTGATAAGGCAACCTCCAAATATTTTCTCCACTAGGTTGTCAACTTGTTCACAACTCTTGCTATATTTCTTCAAATCTAGAAAGCATCTTTCCAGTTTATCTAAGAAGCACTGCAGGAATTCATGGGCATCCTCCTGCTGGTATCTTGTGAAAAAAGAAGAAAAATCTAATAGTGCGTCACGGATAACAGTATGTTGAAGTACAAGTACCCATCCATTGGAGCCAGGTTTGCAAACAATTAGGCCCTTATTCATCAGTTGTTGATGTTAACCTGAGAACCTTTACACTAACTAGACAAGACAAGATATATGCTAAGATATAAATACACCAAGTAAAATATAGCATTAATAAAATCCCAACAACTGTTTGAGATACTGCATAGTATTCATATAGACATGTATGCCCAATAACAGGCATGGGCAACATAACTGACTCTTAGAAGCATTCCTTAACAGTTCATAACAGTCATTGGTAACAAACCTAATAGCAACAGACAGATGCAGGAAAACTTTAATGGTACTAAGAAAAGGATACAATTCAAATTGTCAACAAGTTTCAAAGGTGAGAGAATTCTTCCAGAAGACTTCAACGAAAGTTCAATGTGATCACGAAGAACACAGAGAACACAGAATCCATCAATACCACCTGAAACTCCCAAATCCATAAATCAAAACCTTACGATAAAGATAAGGTATTATGTACAATAATTAAAGAGAATGGCATTCCAAATAAGAAATAATGAGCCTTACTTTCACAAGGCGCAGTATGACTGCAAGTAAAGACACCCCGAATTAGTGGCACAGAATGAGTAAGGCATTGCAAGATAACGTTGAAAAAGCATGTGTTGCCAAGGTTTTCAAGCCCAGCACCCTGTGATACGAGTCACTAATCAAAATCCAAGAACCGCAGGACTAGCATTTAACTAACCTCTAGATAGACATAAAGAAACATACCACCGTGAAGGGTACAATTCGGGAAACATTAAACCCATCGTTCAAAGGCGAGCCAGTATCTTCAGATGGAACCAATGTGCCATCGGAAGTAGGCTCGGAATTCCAAGTTTGTTTTGGGGGCAGCTGTGAAGATGAGGGCCCCGTCGGCCACTGCTTGGGAGATGATAAAGACGGAGAATATGATAAATCGTTTACCGGTCGCATTGGCTCCGGAACATCGGCTCGATCTTCCGTACCAGAACCACAGAATGGGAGGTAATAATTATTCCCGGCAGCCGTTGCCATGGGCAGTGACGACTCGTCAAGAGTTGATGAGTGGGGCACCAAAGGCGCCGATATCTCTACGGATGCAGAAGGTGAACACTCATCTAGGGTTTTCGAACCTAGATAGGGTTGAGATACACTTATATTGGACGGTAAAGACGCATTGATCCGCTCCTTTTGGGCTTCACTGGATAAAGACTCGGAAACCCCCATCGGATTTGGTACATATGGAACCAGAGAGCGGACATCGAGACTCCCAGAATGCGAAGACGGTGAAGAATCAGTTAGAGCTCCCCCGGAAACCGGCATATCCGGAACCGTTGAAGCGGCGTCGAAGGGTGTACTCCGCCAACAACAGAATCTGAAAAACTAGATTAGAGGATTTCAGGAGGATGGATCTTCATAGCAAAATCAGGATTTACGAAGGAGACAGGATCGTTGAGCAACGTCGAAAAGAGGCAGGAATTAGGGCTAAAAGGTTTTAAGTTAAGAATTCGGGAAGGTTTGGGCATTAAAAAAAAATTGAGGGAAGACTGAGAGAGGAGAGGAGGAGGAGGAGGAGGAGGGAAAGATGAAAACATATTCAAACAACAAAAGAATTTTGAAGAAGAGAGAGATTTTGAAAAGAGAGGGAAAATGATCCTCGATTTCGCATTTGCACTTCGCACCAAAAATTTCAGGAAAGGGACATTGCGCGCTCTCTCTCTCCCTCTCTCGCGTTCTGCCAGCTACATGCGAACATGGCGATCGAGGGCCAGCCTCCTCAAATATCCCAAAAAACTCTTTTTTTCATCATCAATTTAAAAATTATCTTGATAATTATTCTTCGACCGTTATGATATGACAAGATATCCTAGAATTAGAGATAAAATATAGTGCAAAAAATGAGATTTTAAATCCATTAAAGATAATCAAATCAGTAAAGTCGAATAAAATAATTATGTCTTTGTGGATAAATATATTAAATTTTAATAATATACCAAGGGAGAATCCGAACAAAATCCGGCTCAAATATCAAAATTTTAATTACGGTTTGTATTTTTAACAAATCCCTAATTAGGTTAAGAAGCATTTGATCAACTTTACAAAGATAAATATTTCGAAAAATTAAAATTTTACTGCCATTCTGAAAAATAAACATTCAAATTTTATGTCAAATAACAATTTCTCAGCACAAGAGGAGAGGCATGTGGTCAGTTCATTACTCATTTTCCCTCTTTTTTTAATATTAGAGCACCATTCTAGGCTATAGTTTTCTTTATTTTATTCTATATTTTTTATGAATGCCAGTCAACACTGTCACATTAACAGTTCTCTACCATCACGATACATGTCCCCTACCCTTAAAGTACAAATCTTTTACAAATGTATGGAAAGATCAAAGATCCCCCCCCCCAACTTAAATTCTGATAGTTACAATTATGCCCGCAAACCAATAATAATTTCATATACAAATGTCTAATAATATTCCATAATGACATAAAGAACAATGAAGTTCCACCTGTCCAGAAACACATTGGAAAAATTAGAGAAAAGCCAGTGTTCGTAAACTTTTTTTGACTTGTAGCGCCTGAGAAATTTTTGTACTGAAAAAGCATTTGTATACAACGTGTCAATAAAATTTTCAAATAGAAACTTTTCATCCATTCTTCCAAACGTACATGAAGATTTCACCCAAAAAGGGGACCAATTCTTATAACAAGCAAATGCTGATCAGTGTCTCATAAAGCCAGAAGGGCCATTAGCTGAGAAGAAGCATATGTTCATCAATCAATTGTTCAACATTCCAATTCTAAAGCTGAGATTTGGTCCGATGATCGCATCAGCATCCTCAAGTTTCAGATTTGGCAAAACCACACTAGGCAAACTGATAAACAGAGAAATTTGTTCACTCACAATTCGCAAAATGGCCCAGCAAAATCAGAGATGCCTACAAGAAAGTAAATTTCTAATTGATGCACATGACGTGTTCGATACAACTTCCAAATTTGCATGACATTGACCAATATAAAATACCTGAATATATTAAGGATTTCAAAAGTCAACAATACCTGTGCTACAAATGTATGTGAAGGAAAAAGAAACACCACCCGCAGACAAGCCTGAATATTAGAATATCTTATTTTTGTTTCTGAAGAAAAAAATTGTATATTGAACTCTTCTATTGCATTTCGGAAACATAACTGTCTGGTATCTGGAATAAACAGCGGAGTCTTTTCTGTGGCAAGACAGAACATACAGGATTAGAGGATTCTGTCCTGAAGATCTGTCATCAGAGTGGATGCCAAAGAACTCAGCTTCTTCCCAGTCTCTCCGGCGATGTTTTTGATAGAAGAGATATCCTGCTGTGCCTGTAAAACAAGAAATTCAATCACCACAATGGCATAGAGCATCATCAATGACAAAACAGTCAAGTTTATGAGGGATGAGGTCAATCTGAAGAGCATCATGCCTGGAAAGATAGTCGATTGATGAGGTCACTTGCACTGATATCAATGGAGGGATCCGATGAGTCACCAAAAAGATCTGCACTAGAGATGGCAGTTGAACCCTGAAAAGAGAACATGAAGATAAATACTGTTAAGACTCTATAGCTTCAGCATCAAAGCTCTTCCAGCTTTTAGGATGCTGATACCAGCTACTGATTAAGTATTTGATCATGCTTCGTACCATTTTCTTCCATAAGTCATAAATGGAACTTCACATATTTTGGTTATAACAAAGGTAGTCATCATTTTTTTGGGAGGGGGAGGATTTCTTATCAATTTCACCATATAATCAAGGATTTACTCCACAGTGCCAATAATGAAGTAACAAGTGAAATTGCGCATGGAACCATGCATAACAATGACATGATGTAATTTTCTTCCATTCATTGCATTCGTCCAAGAGGACCTTGTGGATCTTATCAAGTTCAAAGTTGCATTTGGGTTAAATACAATATGACTAAATATGGGCCCATGCATTGTACTAAAGGTGTGTTTGAGAGACAAGCAGGAAGTTTTATACTATCGCTAAACATAATGAAATTTCTGTTAGCAAGGAATTAGAACACACTGTAAGTCTAAGAAATTGGCTGTACTATTTACAGTTTATGAATAATATAAATATAATTTGTTATAATTTTTATATTTCATATTGATGACACGATATTGATAATTTGATCCCTTAAACTCCACATTTGCAAGAGAGAAAAATAGCCAAGTCAATTCTCGAAAGCATAATTAAGAAAAAAACCAGCACTGATGATGCCACGATTGTGGATAACTTTTCCCATATGATGTTTGGAAATAACTTCAGGCTTTCATCTTTCATTCATGATGCAACAAAAATAATTCGCTGACCATTTCCCTTGTATCGAGCGGGCACAGAAAGGTAGTCTGATAACACAAATTCATTTATTCCTAAATTCTTCCAACTCATGTTATAGTAAACTCATGAAAATTTGTCTCCAGGCCCTTCACATTTTTTCTATCATTAGTTGAGTTTCAGGCTTAGAGGAACTAAGGAGTAAATAAGAAAGAAACCATCTAATGCAAGCTCAGTACCCAAACTCTCCATGCTAATGCCCACAGTCAGACAATGGGAAAGCGAATTATTAACATAAAAAATAATTACCGAGAACTTCGCCAAAGTAACCTGGCTTTCTACATCTGCAGCTTTGTTCTGATCTCCAAAAAATTGGGCTG
>JANTPZ010014975.1:0-10147 GCA_025593235.1 Vachellia pachyceras
ATTCTGAAGCTCAGTTCAGAAATTACCAACAGTGACATTGATCCATGATTGGCACCATAAAATCTGTGCAGTGAGATATACTAATTATATTAACCCTTTATATCATATCATTTGTTTTTGGACATTATTTTATTATTATCTATTAGTCTCCTAATAATGTGTCATTTTCCTACTTTCTGGTTTAATTGTAAACTAATAAGTGAATTGAAATATACTAAAAAAACAACAATGTATGCTGCCATTGATATCAATACAAATATTTGGCGCAGCTGAGAACAGGGTCATATGAATATTATATATTATGGAGAGAGTATCGGAACCAGCTAAACAGAATAGTTGAGTTGATTTGAATGCACACACAGTCACAATCACAACAGAGACACACACATACGACGAAAATCATTTTCTCTCACTTCAACAGGAGCTCCTCCTCGTCGTCTTCTGCTCTCCTTTCTGGCTTTTGATTTTCCCACGGGATCCCAACTATTTGCCATCTCTTCTTCTTCTATTATTATTATTATTATTATTATTATTTATCTTTATTAAAATCAGGAATTTAAAACCTTATGTAGAATTGGCCCACAAAAAATTGTGTAAGTTAAGATTTAAGGTATAAGGCTTGTTTTGAACAACGTTTTCAAAAATCAAACGTACTTTTGACAGTATTTTTTGATAATTTTTTTACATATTTACCTCGGTTTACGTAAAATTACTTCTCTAACGCGTTCTCAAACAGGCACATTATCTCTGCCTAAAAGAAAATGTACCTGTTTAGAAACGCGATAGAGAAATACTTTTATGCAAACCAAAATAAATATATGAAGAAAATTATCTCGTTTTATAAAAAATATTGTTAAACGTCCGTTTAAGCTCTTGAAATGCACTACCAAATAAGTCTAATGTGATATAATGTATCATATGATTTTGTAAACAGTGGTAGTCAGGAGTGAAGAGATATTTACATGTTTAGGCATACGATGTATGGTTCTGGTAGATCTAATAATATAATGATGTGTTTGGGAAGAATCTTTGTGGTTACGTACGTACTTGGGGAGCCGGAGATGATCGGCAATTTCCGGTATTAGTTCAGGAGCTTCACAGAATTTTGTGGGGTTTGTCGCCTCTCTCGTGTGGAATTTTTGTGGGAGTCATCAGGCTCTAAATTGGATGAATTCTAAAGGTGATCGAAGAATTAATCATTCGATTCATATAGTCTACTTTTTAAATTTTAAATCGAGTTTTTATGGTCTTTAAATTATTGACAAAATGCATTCGATTAAAATAAACTCTATCAAAATACATTCTTTCAACAATTTTTTAAATAGGCATGCTATTATGCTCATAAAAGAAGAGTGGAGACTATGTGTTCCCCATGTTTACTACGCAGGGAACATGGCAGCTGATAAATTAGAAGACAAAAGTCTTATGATGCATAACATCCTACTAAGGTGCTAGAAACTGCAAGGTTATCAAACTTGGACCAACGACAGATCAAATAAGGCAGTGAGTTAAAAGTCATTAGGCCAAATCGAAATCAAACCGAGAATCATCAGATCGATGAGAAATAAAAAATGAAAAATTAATCTCACAGCACATTAACACGATTAGATCATCCAAAATTGAAAATTTCAAAAAGTGAGTACTAAATTTCATTATTAATAAAGTAAAAATTATCAAATCAATCGTATATTTATAACTTATCCATTATTCAACTTTATTTACAGTTTCAAAATATTGTCATAAAAAATATCAATATATATATGTATATGATAAGGGGTTATGTTTTTTATTTTTTAGCTTTCAAAATTAAAATTTTAAAATAATTCATCCTTTTTAAAAACAACTAAAAAGATAAGTAGATATAAACATTACATTAGATCTGTTGTGGGGAAGGGTTTTTTTTATTTTATACCTTTTAAATTTTTAAGAAATTAAGTATTTCAGTTTTTTAAAAAATAAAATTTTAAAAATAATCCGGTAGATCCACCAAACCGGGCGTGTTGACCCTGGATCAATTGGGTCGCATCAGGTTGACCTAACATAGGGTTATTTAGTAAACTGAATCAGATCATAGGTCGGATCGCCTGTTTCAGTCTAACCCGAATTTGATAACATTTAGAAATTACGAGGAACGATATAGCTAGGGTTGTGTTACCTCAATGTGCTGTAATATAGCTTGCTAGGGCAAACGCCTTTCTCACCCAAAAAAAAAATTATATTCAAACTCAAGCTTTTATGCTTAGTTAGTTAAAGTCTCATTTGCTATTTTTTTAATTAAAAGGAGGTTCTCAACGATGAGATGATGACCAAATGAGGCGTTTTAAGAAAGGATAAACATAACAAATGTCACTGTGAAAAATACATATATTCTAATGTACATTATAAGTTACGAGAAGTAATACAAAAATTTACAAGTGTTTTTGAGTGACTCCACCCATTTACGCTTGTTTCTGTGAGACCGTGAGCGATAAAAAAGTATATTTATGCAAGTTGAAATAAAACCCTATTATATACTTATATTATAGACAGTAAATCAAGTTGAAAAGTAGTTTTTATAATTAATCTAGACAAACACTTTAACAATTAACAACGGCAAAATTACAAATAAGATTGAAAATTTTGACTTTATTTATAATAGTGACACATTCTTTTAAAAAAAATCAATATATCTCTATAATAAAATAATTAAACCAATTTTCACCAAAAAAATAATTAAACCAATTTTTTAAGTATTTATAAATTACCTATTTAATCCCTATGCTCTAATTATAATTTTAAATAATCCTTCTAATTTATATTTATAAATAATTTATCAAATGATTTTTATTATAGTTTAAAAATGCACATAAGAAATAAATTAAGGGGTATAGTTAAAGTATTGTTTAAGAAAAGATGATTATGAAGAATAGGATAATGAAGAAGGAAGGGGAAGGCGTAGATAGGAGGGGACGGGGCGGAAAGGAAAGAGGAATAAGATTAGTGTTTTTTCAAGGAATCCGTGAAAAAAAAAAAAAAGAGTTATAACTTTTTATATTTTAAGATAATTTTATGAATTTTAAATTAATTTTTACAAAATTTAATATAATGTTATTTTAATTTATATGCCGTAAGAATAAATTAAGCATAAACATGCTCATGGTGTCAGATGATCATATAAGAGAGTTATGTTTGGAGTCAGTATGAGATTTCTTTGGCAACCCAATCTAAAATTTAAGTTTGGTTTTATAACTTAAGTTTTACTTTAAAATTGAGGTTTTATCTAAGCAAAAATTTTTTTCCAAAAGTTATTTTAGTTACAAACCCTCAGTTTGAAATCTAGGTTTTGAAACTTAAGTTTTTCTCTTTCCTACTTTTTCTATCTCTCTCCTACTTTTCTTTTTCCTACCTACTTTTTACCTCGGAATCCGTAAAAGCTAATAACTTCTCAAACATAAATCATTTTTCAAAATCTAGATTTTATTTCGGAATCTGTAAAAACTATTTTCCAAAATCTATTCTACAAAACTTAGATTTTACCTCAAAATTTATAAAAATTATTTTCAACCTTGCATCTAAATAACACAACAACGCTCAGTGTCAGTTAGTAGTTCCCTCGATCCTATCTCTCTCTCTCCCCCCTGTTTCGGTCAAACACAAACTTCCAAATCCCAACCAGACACTCATCATTTCACCGTCGGCCCGTCCCCTCCCTCGCGCGCCCACCTCACTCCCATCATGCGCCTCTCTGTCTTTCCGAATATCTGCAACAATCCACACTCACTCACTCACAGCACCAGGACTTTGTATATATGTATTGGGAAAGAAAGAGGACAGAGGAAAGGATGAACACTGCTGCCTCAGAAAATAGCCACGACGATGGCAGATGGATGCCAGTGAAGCAACAGTGACATTGCAGAGAGCAACAGGGTAGAACCACAGTACTTACAGTAACAGAGTGAACGGTGCTCTCAATCTCAATTTTTCTACTCAAAATAATGCACATACGTTGTGGCAAGATTCTAACATTTTTAACTCATGCGGTAAAAATTTTACCTTGCTTCTCTTACCATAACTCTCACCCTTGCATTTTGCCAAACAATCACTTAATCGTAAAGTGGAGAAACTCTGTTAGATTAACATATTTACCTGGTATGGACCCTTTAGATCTTAAAATGGACTAACTACATTCAAATTTCATCTTGTTAATTGATTTGATTCACCAATGGAGCTAGTAGAAGGGTTAATCTTATAATATGATAAATCAATATTTTAATATCTATTAAGAGATATTCTCATGTTTAATGTCTCGACATGATTATCTCTGTCTCAAATATTATGATGCATGTACTTAAAAATGAGTTGCTTTGAGGGTTGGTTTGGCAACCACTTTTGAAACCTAGGTTTGGTTTCAAAATCTAGGTTTTACCTCAAAACAGAGGTTTTGTCCAAGCAAAAAAATTTTCCCAAAAGCTATTTTGGTTACAAAACCTCAATTTAAAATCTAGGTTTTCTCTTTTCTACTTTTTCCTCTTTCCTACCTTTTCTCTCTTTCTCTTTCTTACTTTCCTCTTTTATACCCACTTTTTTCCTTCGGAATCCGTAAAAGCTAATAACTTCCCAAACATAAATCACTTTTCAAAACCCAAGTTTTACCTTGAAATCTGTAAAAGCTATTTTCTAAAATTTATTCTCCAAAACCTATGTTTTACCTTGAAATTTGTAAAAGCTATTTTCAACCTTACATCCAAACAAGTTCTGAATCGATCAATTGTTTAGGTAGTCACTAATAAAATTTAGAAAAAATATTGGATACTGAATACGCAAAGTTGTAAACAAATTGCAAACCCCTCTCCACTTCCTACCTATATATCTATTTATTATTTATAAGAAGTAATTAACTCACATTTAAATGTTGAAACTCCTAATCGTAAATAAAACGACTTTGAATGTATGCATTAAGCCAATGATCCAAAAGTCATGTGATAAGTGATGTACTTCTGGGAATTTAAAAAAGCTTTGATTTATTTTTGTCGTCCAAGGCCATGCTCCCGTCTTTTTAAACCTAGTTGTCACAAAACCATACCTGAAAGGTGACAACATCTCAAGTAAACTTTGATCGTTAGGTCATATGAAATGCCACCTCATCCTTATTTTAACCAATAAGGATATTCCGACTCTGACAAACTTTACTCCTACATGGTATTAGCTTTTTTTTCTCACTCCTCACCCCCTCTTTTTGCCGCCAACGGCAGTGATATTGCACAGCCTTCTCTCTACTTCATTATTGCGGCCATCTTCTCCGGCAAGTGTCTCATTGAGATTTCTTATACGCATGGGTTGAGGAGCAAATTAAACTTCCTACAAACCCAACATCCGGATATCAACAATGCCGACAAACCCACTTCATGACCCAGGACAGCTGGTTGTTGCGCAATATTTGGGGTCGTCGGCGATGCCGACATGGTTGTGGCAATCTTCCGATCGGGAGTTGGTGGATTACTACAGGCTTATCTGAAAGTTTGGTGTAGAATAAGTTTTACGACGTTAAAACCAAAATTTAGAGTTTTAAAAGTAAATTTTGGAAAAAAAACTTTTATGGAGACAAAACATTTTTTTTTTGAAAATGGAGACAAAACATGTTTGAAGTGAAAATAGTGTTTACCATAAGCAGTGACAA
The DNA here is from genome assembly GCA_025593235.1 of Vachellia pachyceras. Lineage (NCBI taxonomy): Eukaryota > Viridiplantae > Streptophyta > Magnoliopsida > Fabales > Fabaceae > Vachellia > Vachellia pachyceras. The sequence continues at coordinate 5,657 of JANTPZ010014975.1, forward strand.
CTACCCTACAAAGACCCACTTTCGCTATGGCTCCGATGGGTTCTCTTAACCCAAGCCATTGCCTATGAGTCGGCTCATTCTTCAATAGGCAGGCGGTGAGAGCCCTGGGCTCCTTCCACTGTTTGGAAATGAAAAAAAATAGGAAAGGGGAAGAAATGAAAAAGATGAAAAAAATTTATTATAATAGAAACTGTAATTTAATAAAAATAATTTTTTCAAAAATTAGGTTTCAAATTTAAATTTTATTATAAAACATAAATTTTACAAAGCACTTAAATAAAATCTAAATTTTAAAATAAAACATCGATCTAAACAAGCGTTAGATAACTCGAGAATGGATCAGAAAATAGTAAATTACTAAATAGCTTATAAATTAAATTTTAAAAATAATTCAAGTTATTTAGCAAAAGAAGGATAATCAACAAAGAAGAAGCCCAACTCAAATTGATAGGGGAATGTGGCGTGGGATGAGAGAGAAATTCCCCAGAGTGTTGCGACTGCCACGTCAACTTGTCATGTTGCAGTTTTTTGTCAAAATTTTTTATTTAACGGTCAAACTAACTATTTGTCAGCGGAGGGAAATATTGCCATCTTTTGGTGACTCATGCGGTCAAATTGAATCTACAGAAATTTTTGGTTATGGATTGCTTCTAAGTAAAAATTTTTGAAACAAAATTGGATCTTAATCCCGGTATATATTAGCCAAGAAGTGTGTTATGTTGTTTCCACTGTAGAAAAATAATACCTGAAGTATACTTCAAGTCCAAATTAAAAAAATGTTGTGAAAAGAATAAGAAAAAAAATTAATTTTAAAATACATTTTGAATAAAAGTTACTTCTTCCAACAACCCAGTTATTTGGTCAGTTTAAAAACGCAATAGAGAAATACTTTTACGCAAGTCGAAATAAATATATGAAAGAAATTATCTCCTTTTATGAAAAAAACACCGTTGAACGTGATTTTGACCACGCGCCAAATTATATTATATCTCAAGTTTAGAGACAGGGCTATTGATAGTAAAAATCTTCATGATTTCCTAATTAACGGCGTGATGCCAGTAAAATATTAATCCTTGTAATACGAAGGATTTAGGTTTGACTCCATGTGGAGAGGTTTCTATGTTCAGCGGTTAACGATGTTTCAAATGAAATTGTTTTAAATAGGAGAAACAAAGTGTCTTACACTTTATGTATAATTAAAATTGATTAAAATAGCTAGCACTTATCTTTGTATATTTAAATATATATTAATATTTTATTTTAATATATGAACTCAAAGTTTTTCATCAAATAAGATCAAAGCCAAAATGCGATCGTCCATATGCAAAATAAAGCATCCTTCGTTCAATTTACTGTTTCAGCAATTTTTTTTACACAAATATCTTCCTACTAAAGAGATGTTCAAAACGAATAGAGAGAAAAATAAGTGGGTTCATAAATTTCAGATAGAGGAACTGTGCCATTTTTTCCATGAACAACACTGGTCAGGATCTCCGGACACTTCCACCAGACCGTCCACTGGATGAAAGGTATGAAGAGAATGGAAGTCTCGAGAGAATACCGAGCACGTCAGAAGTTGAGGGGAATAGGTGATCTCTTGCTCCTTCCTCAAGCGAGAAAGGAGGTGGGGGAGCTTTGCACAAGGAGAAACAAGCAAGAGGTAAGGTTCAGAGAACCGTAGGATGCTTCACTGGGGATATCTCGTTGCAGCCAAGGGAAGAAGACTGGATCTATGGGGGTAGAAGAGGAAGCTCCGTTTGAACCAACTCCACTCTTGTCTTATAGAGAAGCCTTGAGACCTCGTACAGAGAAGGAAAAAGAAAAGGCCAAGTCACAGAAGGTTGACGAAGCATTGGATGAGAATCTCTTATACGGGAACGAACAGGAACTAACTCAGGGGGTTACCATTATTGACACTGAAAAAGGGCCAAAAACTGAGTTTTTGAAGGAAGAGAGGTGGAAGTTAGAACAAGTTTGGGATGACTACTTGATAATCAAACTTTTGGGTGGCAAGCTCGGCTTTATGCAGCTCCAAAAGAAAATACAAAGTATGTGGGGGAAATCTGGACACACTGAGCTTTCGGATATTGGTAATGGATTTATGATTGCCACTTTCCAAAGTAGAGAAGACTATTTCTTTGCTCTCGAAGGGGGTCCATAGCTTGTTCAGAACCATTATCTCACAGTCCAAACATGGAAAAGAAACTTTAATGTGTGGAATGAGAAGATTCATAGTGTGTCAGTCTGGGTTCACATCCCAGGTCTTCCAGGGGATTACTATGATCGAAAATTTTTCTATAATTTGGGAAACAAAATAGGCAAGGCTATCACAGTAGATGAGATGACCTTATTTAGAGCGAGAACGATGTATGCTCGTATATGTGTTGAGGTTGATTTGAACGCTCCCTTGCTACCATCTTACTCAATGGATGGAAAAGAGTTGAAAATCGAATACGAGGAACTAAACCTCATAATTTTGCTGTGGCAAGTTTGGTCATGCAATGGAGTACTGCCTAGCTAGAAAAAAATGTCAATGCTCCAGCTGCTGAAAATGATGGGCAGCGCTCCGAGAATGACGGTAAACAGGGGAAGATGACGGATTCCAGTAAGTCGCCGGAGTGCTGTCATACCGGACCCCAACATTGGGTCTACCCCAGTAAGTTTTGAGATATAAGGACGGGGATGAATTTCGGACCTCTTGTCTGGAAAGAACGGGACACATTCCGCCGGGAGAAGCATTCCAGACAATGGCGGGAGCAAAAGCAACAGCATTTGGACGACAGGGTTTTGCAGGTATGACGGGAGATGAAGGAAAAGCTGCGACCTTAATAGCCATAGGAGGAAAGTAACTGCTCTCGCTTGGTATTAGTGTGGGCATGTTCAGGGAAAAAACGACGTTCCATGAAACCTTCATCAACGTGAGCAAACTAAACTATATATCTTAGAAAGCCATGCATCAAGCTCTGAGAATGAAATTATACTTATTTTTGGGAGAGAAGGCCGAGCGGATTTCATAGAAATCAAATTTCTCAGCGTCTCTTTAGAAACACATCTCCAACGTTAACATATTTAAGGCTTGTTTGGTTAGCCGTTTGGGTAACCAAAATCTATTCCTGCGCTTACCTAGACAAAATTCCTCTCACATATTTACCTCAGAATCTGTGTCTGTTCTCCCAACGGGCTATCTAAACAAACATTTAATATTTTATAAAATTCTTATTATAATAATTTATAAATTATATAAATTAGTTATATTGTATATATTATAATTATAATTCATATGGATCATATTTTAGTAGTTTAAATGTATTTATATTTATATTACTAATTTTATAAAATATTAAATCTGAACTGTCTATTTATTTTGATTTAAGGGTAAAGGCATGATTTTGAGGATATAGTTAAAAAAATGGGGAGATAAATTAGGAATAGTACAGCGGAAAGGATCTGTGTTCCCACATGATAGTAATATTTATTATAACTTTTATCATTATAATTATTAGTTATTCATATTTAATAACCAAAAAAGGACAGATTGGGCATAACGCCGGATGTCAAGAACAAGTTGTTGAAGAAATATTGCCATGGGCTCTGTTAGGGACTCAACTTAAAGCCCATGAACTAATTTCTCGCTGCCTATTGGTCTTGGATTCTCGGAAGAAAGTATCATGGGCTCAACCTTTCATTTTATTTATAAAACTTCCACTGATCACATCACGTAAAGTTGAGCTTAACTTTTCTATGCACAACGCATCTTGTAGGGTGGGCGTGCCGGAGTGGTTATCGGGCATGACTAGAAATCATGTGGGCTCTGCCCGCGCAGGTTCGAATCCTGCCGCTCACGCTCCCTTTTTAGATTTTGGTTCAAATACAACACCAATGGCTTTATGTGTATATATAATAGATTCAGGGTGTACGTATACGTTTCATGTATCTGGCCTCGGACTTGAACTCTTTTTGTGTTGAACTTGGAGGCCATTCATGTTTAATTTGAACATCTTAATAGCTTAGTAAGTGGGTGGCAATAAAGTTAATATGGAGAAAGCTTTTGCTAGATTAAGATGGGTTTTGATAAATGACACTTTTAATGACATTGGATTACCGATGAAAATGGTCATATTAATCATGGAGTGCATCACCATTCCAAGTATGCAAGTACTTTAGAATGGAACTCCTACTGCTCCCTTCAAACCAAAGAGAAGCATCCGGCAAGGTGAACCCCTATCACCTTACATTTTTGTTCTGTGCAAGGAACACTTGTCTCAATCAATTCAAGCAGAAGTTAACAAGGGTGCATGGAAAACTATTAAAATGGGTAGAAGGGGAATTTACCTCTCACACCTATTTTTTTGCCGATGATCTGGCCATTTTTGGGCAAGCCACTGATTCTCAAGTGAGCAAAACCAAGAAAATTCTCAGTGAATTTTGCCAGTCATCAGGACACAAAGTTAGCCAAACAACGATAAAAGTATATTTTTCAAGGAATGTGGA
>JANTPZ010014978.1:0-10368 GCA_025593235.1 Vachellia pachyceras
TATCTGTGGTCTGTTCTCTAGAAGGTATGTATTGTAATTGTACTATACCATCATCTATCTTCTCTCGTATAAAGTGCTTGTCTATCTCCACATGCTTGATTCTATCATGCTGAACTGGATTGTGTGAGATACTGATTGCTGCCATATTGTCACAATGAAGCTTGATTGGCAAGTTTACACTCTGTCTTAACTTCTTGAAGATGCGTTGTATCCATATTCCTTCACAAATACCTAGCTAGGGCTGCTTTGATCTGACTAATCTCTATCTCATCATCACCTATAACAACAATATCATCTATGTAGACTGCAAGAATAGTTATCTTACCGGCATGATGTTTGCAGAATAGGGTGTGATCACTCTACCCTTGTGTATATCCTTGTCTCTTAAGAACCCGAGTAAACCTATCAAACCATGCACGTGGTGATTGCTTCAAGCCATACAACGATTTCTTTAATTTTCACACTTGATTCCCCCTTTTTCTTGGAAACTCCGGAGGTAGCTTCATATATACCTCTTCCTTGAGTTCTCCATTTAGGGAGGCATTTTTTTACATCTAGTTGGTGTAGATGCCAATCTAGATTGACTGCTGATGATAGGAGGATTCTGATTGTGTTAAGCTTCGCTACTGGTACAAAGATCTCTGTATAATCCTTTCCATAAGTTTGAGTGAACCCTTTTGCTACTAGTCTAGCCTTGTATATGTCGAGGCTTTCATCTGCTCTATACTTCGGAGTAAACACCCATTTGCAACCAACTGGTTTCTTTGCTTGAGGAAGTTCTACTACATCCCACATGTCATTACATTTAAGTGCTTCCAATTCTTCTATGACAGCTTGTATCCATTCCGGTATAGCCATAGCCTCATCGATGTTCTCTGGTACCCTGACACTATCAAGATGGGAACCAAAGGCATGATACTTCTAGGAGAGGGCCTTATATAAGACAAATTTTTCAATAAGGTGTTGAGTACCTAACCTCGGCTTCTTTCTTACTGCAATTGGTAAGTCAAGGTCAGATTCTTCTATCACCACTTCCCCCTGTATTTCCTTGCTTTGCTCCTTTTCCAGATCAGCTATCGGTTCTGACTCATGGCAAGTGCTAGTAGCTTGTGGCACATTACCTATTCGATGTCTTCGTGTGTAAGTCTAAGCCCATTTGTTTGTGTCTTCCCCTAGAGTAGGTTCCCTTGTATTAGTAGGCACTTCGTTTGGTTCTTTGGTAGGACCGGAATCAAGACTAGAAGTAGATTCCTTCTCACGTATTGGTTCAGGGTCAGGTGATAGTGGTTCAAGGTTAAGTGAATGGTCAATAAAGGTTAGCTCGTCATCTGGTGCTGGTGTCTCCAATGTTTGCAATTCATTCTCTGTCTCCCCCTGAATTGTAGACAGAGAGTAATAGGGTGTGGATTCATGGAAGGTGACATCACAGGTGACATAGACACGTTTGGATATGGGGTCAAAGCATTTGTAGCCTTTTTGGAGTGGGAGTAGTCAAGGAAAATACAACGGATGCCTGAGGATCAAGCTTATTGGCATGATGAAGATGGACATATGAAGTGCAACCAAACACCTTAAGGGGTAAGGTGTTTTAAAGATAAGGAAGCTGGTAGAATTGGTGAAGAAGCTGAAGTGGGGTTTTATAAGACAACGGTCGACTGGGCATGCGATTGATAAGGAAAGTTGCAGTCAGGACAACGCCATCCCAATGATATTTAGGTACGTGGCTATTGAACATTATAGCCCTAGCAGTCTTAAGGATATGGCGATTCTTTCTCTCAGCAATGCCGTTTTGTTGAGGTGTATGTGGGCAGGTGCTTTTGTGAACAATGCCCTGTGATGCAAGGTAATGAGATAAGGCTTGATTGAAGCTCATGAATCCGGGTAATATTCCCTTTACCTGAGTACATAAATTCCAAATAATCCATAGTTTCTTTCACCGTGTTACAATGGCTAATAGAGGGAAGTATATCGCTCCCAATAGAATTTCTTATCTGTAGGAACAAGTGCGCATCTGCTCTAGCCCAAGCTAGTTTAGATTCATTTGTAGGAGGGGCCTCAGTTAGATAACCCTCTTTGGCAATGCTCAATAAATACATACGAATAGTTTTGCTCCAATCCAAATAATTAGACCAATTCAACTTATGATCAGTAATTATGGTCATCATCGGAATAATATCGGGAGTTACACTCATCTTAGACTCAGCCATTAGAAACCAAAGAATCAAACACAGGCTATAGAAAGCTTAGATTAATAAGGGTCACAATAGAAACAACAAACAGTGGCAAGAACCAACAATAGGAAACCAAAGAGAACCAACAACAGCAGCCAAAATGACTAACCAGCACGCACAAAGCTGGAGAGTCACGTTGCCACAATTTGAACGCTCAGAAGCCATGCAATCTGAATCCCACGAAGCCACGCACAGCGTTTCAACAAAGCCCACTCATTTGCCGACACCAACCAGCCACAAAACCGACCAAGGCTCATCGGAGAAGGTAGTCGACGGCGGGAAAGAAAAGAACAGTAGGAAATAACCACCGGAGGGTGGCGCATGGAATTCACGCGCCGCCGGAACTCGATCGGACCACCGGGGATAGGTCGATCAGACTGTCAGGAATCGTTTGAGGTGGCACGTGCACAGTGATTCCACCTCTGCCATCGGAAGACTGACGAACACAACGCTATGAGAATGAACAGTGACGAAGCAAGCAGCGGTCGAAACGAAAAAAAGAGAACCCTAGGGCTCTGATACCATGTAAGATGTTACTCAGTAATTTTCATGTATACTTTGAATAACCCGAGAGGGGTATATACATCAAGAAGGAACATTTTACATTAATGGCTCATTACTATAATTAAATATATACAATCGCCTAATCCTCATTTTTTATTGTGAGGGATGATCTTTTCCTAATATAACTCAATCATATCTCAACACTAACAACATAGGATCTACCTTCATAACTCGTTCCTATTAAAGAGTTACCCATTAGAGTGAGGGACTTAAGACCTATCAGCCTCTTAACAAGTCTGCTTTCATTTGATGTTGAACTGCACCTGGCTTCAATTATTCCTCATTTTGGGTTTAAGATATTTTCTTTTTTCTAGAGTGATAGAATGCTTCATGCAAACTTGATAAAGAATATTGCAAAATAACTGCTTTTTAATGAAAATCTCTAAACAATAAATCACTTAGCGGGCAGCCTCTTGAACAGAAGGATGGAATCTTATTGGCATTGTAAGGTTGGACAGCGTTTTGAGGATTTTAGGTTAGGTTGGCTATTTAAGGCTCTTGGACATTATTTTCACTATGGCTTACTTTCATCTTTTCTAGGTATATCATGGTTCGGTTTTATTTTCGTGCTTTTATTTTTTTTTTTTGGTAATTGATTGTAATTTGGTAATAAGAGTTTTTTTGGGGGGGTAGAATACTGTTATGCTGCAATATATTTGTAGTAAGATAAAAAATGCAAGCAAAATGAGCATCAGGCATCAAGGCGCTAAGAGTATACTTCTTCGTTATTCCAATGGTGATGTTGGTATTAACATGCATTCTCTATAATTTTTTATTGTTAAAAGTAGAATCATTTGAGGAAAGGTGGCATGAAGAAAAAGAGACTTGGTGTATTAGAACAAAGTAGATGGATAAAGTATGTATATTTGGTCCTTTAAATTTACATTAAGTTTTAGTTTAATCTTTTGAGTTTAAAAAGTACACTTTTAGTCATTTTATCATAACACCGTTAGTTTAACTTAACGGAAAATACTATTTTATCAAATTTAACCGTTGATCCTGCAGTTGAATAATGATAAACAATGGTTAAAGTTTAAAATATAAAAATGATTATATCAAACAATTAAATTTTAGGCATATGTTATCAACATTTAATTGGAGGGTCACCTTTTAAATTTGCGAAGTCAATATTTTTCGCTAAAAGAAATTAATGACATTAAGATAAAATGATTAAAAGTGTATTTTTCAAATTTAAGGGGCCAAAACAAATTTAATGTAGACTTAAAAGAGTGCAGCATAGGTCAAACATATGAAAGCATATGCAAACAAAGGAATCCATATAATAGAGCTGTTCAATCCTCTGCAAGCTGAATGTTAACTATGTTTATGTGCTTGACTTATTCTTAATGGCCCCCTTTTTTTTTTTAAATTTGGGTTTGAAAAAATATGCACAAGTCTGACTTATTCTTAATTACTTTTTTAAATTATCCATGAGGATGAGAAGCTCACAATTTCTGTTTTTGTTGTGGAATGGTAAATTTGAAAGTAATAGGTGGATCTTTAGATTGAAGATTTGGTGCTGATGTTTATACCCCGTTCCTTAGCCACTTTCTATTTCCCGGTGTCATTTTGTCTTCTCAAACAGAAAATGGGGAAAATATCTGTGTAGCTGCTCTTCATTCCCCTTCTCTGAAGTGTTCCATAATTCTTGTTGGTGAAGTGATTATTGTTTTTAATGACTCAAAACAAGCTGTTCAGTTGGCTTCTTGGATTTACAGTGGGTTATACTTGCTTGTTTAGATGCTATTCTTGGCTCTTGATATTGTGCTTAATTATTTTATATGTATCATTTTCTTTTCATTCTGATGCCCAGAATTGGAATCACTGATAGTTTGATTGCCAACAGATTAATGACCATTATGAGTTCCCCTTGCATCTAGATCTTGATAGGGATAATGGGAAATATTTATCCCCGGAAGCAGACAGAAGTATTTGCAACCTTTACAGTCTTCACAGGTATTGATGATTACATGTCATTGATGATTCTGTGTGAATCAATGTTTTCAAAATTCATTGTTTGCCACTTGAACAAACTATGTAGCCGAGCTCTTTGTTAGACTAGAAAAGCATTTTTGCACACCATCTCTATGGATGAGTTAATGGAGCTGGTTAGTTGGAATTAGAAAAGCAGGGTATGAACTTTATATGTAGTCACATGAACTTCTCTTAGATGAAGAGAGGATCCTTGAAGATGTTGTTTCAATCACATTTTCAATTTTTAAATTTTGAAATGAATAATTGTTTTTCCATCTTTCTTTTTGTCAGTGCCCATCTAAAATGTTCTCAGAAATATTTTTGTTGTTTCAACTTAAAGCGGAATCTGCCTTGTGTTTCTTTGTCACATGTAACAGCAAATCAATTAATCAATCATCCATTGTATATTCCAAGAAACAAGGTGGAATAGTTAATAGCTGATCTAGATGAAGTGTATATTGGTCTTCCTCTCATGCAGTTGCTGGGAAGCTTCAAGGTACGTGTGGTTGCCAGTTATTGGCAAGAAGCCACACCCAGATCAAAGCAGTTGATGACCCCTAATAAGTTTTGTATTGGAATTCCTTGGGTCTGCAGATGGGCCTTGCCAAATTAAGGAAAGATGCTTTCAATGATGGAAACGGGATGTTACCTTCATAACAATGTTACTTTTTATTAGTGTTTACAACATAAATACTTGCTCTTTTAGACCTGCAAATCTTACTAAATAAAAATAAATGGTTGAGTTCATCTAGTATCGCAGGGAAGTGCATAGGTTTGGTTGGCTCAGTGAACCCTCTCCAACCGAGTCACTTTGGGTTGAGCCAAAAAATTGAATAAGGGCTAAGTTGAAAATCTGGTGAAACCTGGCATGCCCTTGGGTTTAGAATTTGAATTTGGTGCATATTTGGGAATCCGTTGGGAAAACGATTTTACCGATTCTGAGGTAAGTATGTGAGAGGAATTTTGTCTCGGCTTGCATGCAACGTGATTGGGAATCACTTCCCAAACACGCACTTTTATGCAAATGATGCTTATTTAGCATTTTTTATGTGAATCATGGGCTTCAATGGTTTTGCTGTGCTTATAAATTTGTTCACATACGGGAATTTTGAACTACCGAAAGCAGGAGAAAATGACTTTTTCAGGGGTATTTTTTTAGCTCTTTTTTGGTTATTGGTCCTTTCTAGACCTGCTATACCCAGCCTGATGGCCATTGGGTCTAACCCATAGAGGGCCATGGTCCAAAAAACTTGGCTCAAAGGGTTATAGGGGCAGGTCCTTGTACACAAATTACTGGCTATAGAAGGGCGTGGGTGTGTTTTGTGAAAAGATTGTTGATTGGGAGGGCATTGTACCTTTATTGAACTCCTATTGCTAGTACTAAGAGCGCGTTTGGAAATTCGTTTGAGAAGAGCTTTTACGGAGTTTGAGGCAAAACATCGATTTTGGTGAATAGATTTTGGGAAAATAGCTTTTATGGATTCCAAGGCAAAACCTAGGTTTTGAAAGGTAATTGTGTCTAGGAAGTTATTGGCTTTTACGGAGTTTGAGGCAAAAAGTAAGTAGGAAAGGGAAAAAAGAAAGAAAGAAAAGATGAAAGAGAAAATTATGAAAGTGTGATTTGACAAGAAAATAGTTTTTCCAAAACCTAGGTTTTGTTACAAAACCTAGATTTTGAAAAAATGTGAGTACTTGGACAAAACCTAGGTTTTTCCACAAAACCTAGGTTTTGAAAATGGGTTCGAAATAAGCCCTAAATCTATTTGGTTAGAGATCTTTTGAGGTTAATTTGAATGTAACATGGAGGAATAATATGGATAAGAAGGTTCATGGTTTTCTTTGGCTTTTTTCTGAACATATCCTTAATTTTTTTAAGGATAATTTAATAAAGGCCTTTAATGAGATTTTTTAATATAGTTATCCATGCACGATGGATGGGCTTCTCCTTGCCCTTTATACCCAAAATATAATCTTAATTCATATTTTTTACCATCCAGTTACTGGCCTTGAAAAATGTTGAAATTCCTTTGTTCAGCCTGTGAACCTAACTACTGACACCTGAAGAACAATTTGCAGTTTGTCTTATTCGCCGACTCAAATGTTAACTTCGGCATGTTGGGGACCTTCACATGCTGATTGTAATGTATACTGAACATTGAAGTTGCCTGACATCTTGGGTTTGGCCGTTGATTCATTTGAGGTCTATTGAGATATATTAGGGATTTAGTTAGATTCACATTATTTGAAATACGGTTAAGATTCTGAATACATTTTTAATGTATAAATACCTTCCATAGTTACATTAATAAAAAGGTTTTTCATATTCCTTCATCAATCTAACAAGGTCGAACTGCACCTAGCTTCAATTATTCCTCATTCTGGGTTTAAAATGATTTTTTTCTAGAATGACAGAATATTGCATGCAAACTTGACTAAGAACAAAAGAAACCAGAGATACCCCTTGAGGGGACCCTAGGAAGAACATCGTAGTGGAGGCATGGGAACTGTCCTGTCTTACTTCAGCCAAAGGGGTGGGGTTCACATTTCAGGAGTGACCATTATGTTTGAACCCAGTAGACAGAAGGCAGTAATGGCGGTGCTCCACAATTCTCTGGTTTTATATCTTTACTGAAGCCTTGGTACTTTGTTGAAAGAAATGCTCCTGGGTCAGAGGATAAACCTATTGAAATAAACAAATGCCTCATTTATGGAAGAAGTTTGGTTCTTTGAAATGCCCATTTATTGACCTGGAAACTATTGTGTGTGGATTGTGCCACATTTATTTTTGTAGACCAAAAAGATCTGTGTGATACAATAATTAATGAGTCTTGTATTTTAATCATTTTTTATTGCTTTTGGACAGTATACGTTTATGGATCTTGTCAATGTTGTTTGTTTTCTGTTTGCAGTGTTTTGGTTCATTCTGGCGGAGTTGACGGAGGACACTATTATGCTTATATTAGGCCAACATTATCAGATCAGTGGTATGTTTATTGCTGCAGAGAAATTCCAAATTTAAGATTAGAATAATTATTTTTCTATTTTTAATTATTATTTATGATATTTGAATTCTAAATTATTTGCATATGATGCATTATTGTTCATTATTGCTTTATAGTGATCCTGTTTTAAAAATATTTTACCATGAATTGTGTCTGATGTCCTGACAAAGCTTACTCCCTTGTACTGAGTAACTAGAAAAATCTTGTGCAGCCCAAACTCCCCACCTTATATCGGATCATGTTAGGAGCCCTTTTGGGAATTTTGGGAAAATACATAAAAGGGGCGGAGACCTTTTGTTGGTCTGAACTTTGACTTATTATTTTAGAGAAAGAAACAGAAAATAGGGTAGCTATTGTCAAAGTCTACTTGAGACCTGAGGGTTAAGTTGGGGATTTGAGAGTTGTATTTTGGGGTCTATAAACCTTCCATTTGGTTCAGCAGGAGAGGAGAGAAGAATATGAAGAAATAGAGTGGCTAAGGGCTAAGGTTTTTGAAGTGAAGAGAGTCAGTCCTCTTGAAATATTTGTAGGGGTGGAGGAAGGTGGTCTTTCTTCATCATATTTTGTGTATCTGTTGGCGTACGTTTTTGTGAGTCTGTTTTAGTGTGTTGTTGTGAGTGTGTGTGTTATTTGTATCTTGTTCAGTGTCAAGTTGTAATCCCTTCCCCTTATATCAGTGTCACAGTGTAGCTTTTATCACTGGATGTGATGAAGTTTTAGCTTGTAATTATATTTTTGTGGGCAAATCTATCTTGTTTTAAAGTTGGCGATCAAGGCTCATAACAGATAATTGAATTGTTAGTGTATTTATCCTGTGATTTATGACTTTCAAATCTCATGACTTGTGTTCATATTTGGAATCTTGCCACTGTCAAGACTTTAGAGATTTGATGATGTTTGATGTGCCGTAAAAAGAGAGATGATTTTTGCTGAAGTGGAATCTTGGCTGATCCTATCTAAATACTCTGTTTTGACTACCCTGAGTATGACTGCTCCTTTTATCTCCCTCCTGAGAATTCTTTTTCCCCCTTCCTTTCTTTCTGGAAGAGTTAGGATAGTCTCCTTTAATCTTATCTTTTGGTGCACTAAACTAAAGTTATATATGATATCTTGAGGACCTTTAAGAACATTAATTGCAATTGAAGATCGTGAATTTTAGAAAGTTCAAAGGGCCGATGCCTTGCCTTGAATTGAAATCTTTCTGAATTGATTTTTTAGTGTTCATTTTTCAGTACTTACCCTTGATTTTTTCAATACTCATCATTTCAATGTATCCAGTTTCAACTTTGATATTTTTATTATTTTTTACTACTGATGAAAATAAAAGGATGAATGCTATAATCGTAAAAATGAGGTGTTGAAGAAAAACAAATTTGAGTAAATATTAATTATGAGTACTGTTATATGGGGAGTTAGGGATTAGTAAGTTGAAGGAAGACGGTAGTTTGGCAATTTAGTTAATATTCTCATAAATTAGGTCCAGCGTATATGTGTTCCCTATCTTGGTGAAATGTTATTTTAGTTTTCCTTTGTCTTTTCTATTTTACATGCATCAAGTCCTGAAAATATCAAAGTTGAGTGCTAAAAAAATATGAAAGATGAGTACTAATAAAATCCGTACTCAAATGTTGTTTGGTTCATGCAAAGAATTCAGTTAGATGGGTAGGAAATTTTATATGGTTAATCATTATCCACCCAAGAAGGGAAGAACAAACTATGTTAAGATATCTTATATAATTTTTTAATAACAAAGTTATATTTTCCCCTTAGTTGCTAATATAGTCTCCTCATAACTAATATCACCGTTGCTACTACCTTGTCAGCATTGCATCCCTTCAGCTACTGCAGTGCCATTTCGGCAAGAGTCTGCATCACGACCATTATGGGGCCAATGTTGCCCCCATCGCTACACTAAAACTGTCCCTGCATCCACTACCTCCCCTTTCACCACCAACATTGCCACCATGACTGTCACCATTGTTGTCATCACTATTATCCATGGTAGTCAGAATCTTACGATTCACGATTCGATTCAGATATTGAGGGAAAAGATTCGAATCCCATGGTGAATCTTTTCCCACTGGAATCGTATGTCGTATCCCGCGATTCACAATTCGAATCTCACAATTCAATCCAGATATTGAGGGGAAAGATTCAACTCCAATGGTCGTATCCCACCACTGTTACCGCTACAGCTTCTTCTATCTTCAGTATCATATTCTGACAATGAGTACAATCTCTTTTAATTTTATAAAATACTATTTTCATCTTGTCAACAAATCCATGATATCATCTTACATGTCATACCTTGAAGCATCAAGTACAAGATAATATGAAAAGGCTTATATGTTGGAATAGTTGGATAGATTATACAGTACTGTCCAGTGCTATTTCAAGCATGATCCTGCATTTTGTCATGTTTGAATGTCCATAGGTTTAAATTTGATGATGAACGAGTAACAAAAGAAGATATGAAGAGAGCTTTAGAAGAACAATATGGTGGTGAAGAAGAGGTGATATTCTTTAACCAGTGATTTTGCCTGTTTCATTTTATTGGCTTGATATATTTTTCTTGATGAAGTTTTTCTTCTAATATA
>JANTPZ010014980.1:0-11407 GCA_025593235.1 Vachellia pachyceras
ACGCATTCTATCCGGAAAGCTCATGAAAATATTGATAGGACCTTGAAGGCTGCAGAAGTAATATTGGCTCACTTCGATCAATATCGACAGGTTGATACCTGGGCTATCATTGCATTGTACTAGCTTTTATGCTCAGTTCTTACTGTCTGAGATTTTGAGTCAGCCTGTGATTGGTTTCTCCCCTGATCGCTTCCTTGAACTTGTAACAAAGTTCAAACTACCTTTTCCCTCAGTGAACAAGATGCCTAACCGATTCAGGATGAACCAATACATAGACGGATAATCCATCAGTTTGAGTCGTACGTTTTTCTACCATAGGCAAGCCTAAAATAAGCAAACAAGAGTAGAAAGGAGGAATTTTTACAGCTTACAGATAATGGCGTTTGAATCTCTGTTTTGTCCTTCACCATTCGCACGTTTTCCAATCTTACGTAGCAATTTTTTTTGCTGCAAAGTGCTATCTCTATTCTTGTGCATTGTTTTATTTCATGTGGAATTTTGATGTCATTATGCTTGTTTGAGACTTACATAGCATATTTACATTTTCAATTTTTGCTTTTAAGAGGTAGGATCTTCCATGCCTCATCACTATCTTTTTAGCCCCTTTTTTGATTTTGGGTGAGTTCTGAACCTATTCTCCAATTCCCAATTACTTCAGAAAACCCTATAATTTTTTTTTGTTTTGTGTATTTGGCTTGGTTCTGGGTTTTTGAATGAAGGGATGCATTTGTACCAAATTGTGTCTGGATTTTTTCCTTCATAACCAAAAAACCTTACATCCCTCTTATCATGCTCACAACTTTATTTTTAAGTTTTTACTCTCTATTAGTTTCCCTTATTCCACTCATCTACTCCAACCAGAACTCATTTTTTTGGTTGGATAAGAAGTTCTTTTGTTATGGATACCTATCCATGCTATGACTGTTTTGATATTTAGGTCACATACATTTTCTTACCTTGCGATTGGATTTTTTTAACAAAAAACTTTGAACTTCCCCCCCTTCTGTGTTTTTGGTTGGCTAAGAAGGAGTTTGTGACATTTCTTTAGTCATATTACCCAGGGCGATTATTTTTTTTAGGTAAAATACATCTTTTTTATTTTGATTGGAACTTCCATCAATTTTCAACCCTTTGGTTGAAAAGTTGACATTTTGTTGTCCTGACTCCTGAGGTTTACTATGATATGCAGTTCTACCTTATGCTTTAAATTCATCAAGCAAATGGAAACCCCCCCTAAAAAAACAGAAAAAAAAAATTGACACATTTCCTTGGTGTTTTCTAAATTTCATCTCAAAAATACACTTTGAAGAACTTGGGAGTGTTTGATTGAATGACTAGGCAAGAATGTGATGATTTTTGGCCAAGAATTTGGTTGGGAAGAGAGGAGTTATAGATTTTGAGATGGAATAGGAGTGATTTGAAGGAATTGAGGATGTTATTAGAACACTTTGGGGAGTATAGGACTTGGTAGGTAGAGAGGGGTTAGCGATATTGTGATGGAATTGAAAGAAATTTAGGAGGAATATTGTATAGATAGGGGAAAAATATTGGGGATGCCGAATGAGGCAAGAATCAGGGGAGTGTGGGACTTTACTAGAAAGAGATGGATTGGGGATTATTAGACATCACAGTAGTCAGAATCTTACGATTCATGATTCGAATCTCATGATTTGATACAGATATTGAGGGAAAAGATTTAACTCCCATGGTGAATCTTTCCTCACGGAATCGTATGCCGTCTCTTGCGATTCACGATTCGATCCAGATATTAAGTGGAAAGATTTGACTCCCATGGTGAATCTTTACCCTACTAGAATCTTTCACTCGAGAATCGCAGGAATCACATGATGACTACTATTCTGGTGATGCAAGATGAAGCGGGCCTCTTCCTTCCGTAATGTGGGAGGGAAATTGCCGCAATAGTAGCCTTTTGTTCTTGATTCTTCCTGAAAGAAATTGATATTTTTGCCGCAAAAAACCCTCCTACTACAGTGCAATCCATATCCAACCATTGCCCATCGGATATTCAAGCTTCCTATTGTGCATGAGTTGATTTTTTTGCCTTGCTCCCACCTCGTTTCTATGTGACCAGGTCTATTATTATATTCCTTTAAAAGTTTCATTTATCTGGTCCATCTAGTAAATCTTATAACTCTATTTTTTTTAAAGTTTGTTTCTTTCCATCCTATTTTAATTTTTTATGCTGTTAGTGGTTCTTTTGTGGCTGTTATTTTGGTGGTGGGGGCACAATGACTCATATTTTTTATGAATTTATGAAATATAAATTTTTTTTTTGATGCCTCTTATGTGAAAAATTATATTTATGTCATATTTAACAAATGATCATGAATCTACGATTCACGATACGTTTCGATTCACGATTCTAAAAATAGATTTTTCGATTCACAATTCGTATCTCGATTTGATAACCTTGTTAGACATAATTAATAGTAAGGTGGGAATTGTATAGGATTTGAGGATGAGGGAAGAATTAGAAGAGAAAGGGGTTAATGATTCCGGGATAACATTGAGAGGGATTTGAGCAATCAATATAAAATATAAGAAGTGCAGGGAACTACATATCTTGGGTTTTGTGTGATTGCGGAGGACCCATTCTAGTTTAGATAGGGTTTTGGGAATTTCCATTTGATACTTGTGGAGTTAAAGCATAGAGTAGTGTTGTTCTGGTGGGGCATGCCCAGGATGGTAAAATGTTAGTTGTCAAAGCACAAGGTAGCAATGTGTTAATGGCCTGAACCACAAGATATTAAATTGAATTTGACCCTACTCTTTTATCTTCATTATATAACTATTATATTGATTGCCCATGTAGTCCTTTCATTTAATGTGTTGCTGATTCTAGCTATATATGTATTCCTCAAAAGGTACACACAAGTATAAAATCTGTTCTCTATTTTGCATGTTTTATTGTCGTTAAATATTGTCATTGATCTAATTCGCAGGCAGAGACAAAAATAGTTAACGGGCCGCATGAAAACTTGGAGAACTATCTTGAAGCAATTGAAAAGCTGAGAAGCAACATTCAGTTTTTTGGTAGTAAAAAGGGCTTTAAGAGCAGTGATGGTGTTGTCAACCATGCCAATAATTTGCTAGCTAAAGCTATTTCTAATCTAGAAGATGAGTTTAAGCAGCTATTATCGTCTTACAGGTTTTTATTTCTTTGCTTAATCTTGTTGATCTTCTTTTGGCTTTTTGATGCACCTTTGAGGGTTCTTCCCATTCTCTTGTCAAAATGGATACTTATGAAAGCACATTTCTTGCTGTTACGTGAAAGATTCTATCTGAGCATGTTACTTTTACTCATTGCATTTGTATTATTACAGCAAACCTGTGGAGCCTGAACGCCTTTTTGATTGCCTTCCAAACTCAATGCGACCTTCCTCTGGATCACCAGGGCATGAGGGTGATTCTAGTGGCAGGAATCACTCTTCCAATAACCCATCTGACCCGCAAAACAATAATACTGAAGCTGTTGTTTACACACCTCCTGCTCTTATACCACCAAGGATTTTGCCTCTGCTACATGATTTAGCCCTGCAAATGGTACAAGCTGGCAACCAACAGCAGTTGCTTAAAATATACAGGTAGGCTACTTGCTTGCTTGATTGTAGGAAAAGTTGAGGCTGCTTTACTGGGAATTCTACATTTGTGAAATTGTGATAGAAGGATATAACTAGTGAGCATGAAGTTAAATTTGTAGTATTAAAACTTCTACCAAGATCAAGGCTTGAGCTACTTAGGCTATGTGGTTTCTTTTCCTGGTGAAACAAGACAACAAAAAGCAGTTCGTTTTCCTTGAGCATAACATAAGTGTACGGTGTTAATGTAATTAAGCTTGTGTTTACGCTGTATGGATATGGTCACCTTAGTTTCCTCTCTCGCATTCGTGTCTTCACTTTCCTTCTCCTGTTTCTTCCTCCACCCCCCCCCCCAACTTCAAAAGGTGTCCTTCTCTTTAGAACTCAGAACGTACCTCCTCTGTATCTCACGGCAGCCTCTTTTTGCCCTACTTATCAAATTTGCTTGTGCTATGATTTAGTTCAAAACTAGGGGGGGGGGGCACACATGAAGCTCTGCTTTCATATAGCGATAGACTTTAGGGGGCAAAAAAAAAAAACTGATGGCATGCAGTCAGTATTGACCATATAATTGGTGTATTCAAGGCCATTGCGACTCCCTTTTTAGCTCTTCTTTCTTTCATTTGTTTTATTTTCTTAAAGATATGATTAGAATATTGATGGTAATTTGTGGTTGTGAGCAATAAAATATTTAACTATGAGAAAAAAGTTATTCTGCAAAAATTAATTGTTGCAACTCTTTAAAACATGAAACTTCCATAGGGGGATTCTGGCTGATCACACTCATTTGTAACTTCTACCGTCTCCAGGTTTTCTATGTATCAATATGAAAAATGAGTTTATGTGGACTACTGATTCAAACCAGTCAACCATCCATTTATATCCTGACATGTGCTCAATGCATTGGGGGACAATTCGTTAAAGAAATGCATATTGAAATATATAATTTGTGTATTCACAAGTCTAAGAATTGTAGGCCTTAAATAATCTGCTTATAATGACTTGTTTAGTGGGACCAATATAGATATTAATTTTACTATGATTGTCAGGATAACCTGAATTGTTATTTTATGCAGGGATACCCGTTCTAATGTTCTGGAAGAAAGCCTTCATAAACTGGGAGTTGAGAAACTAAGCAAAGATGATGTTCAAAAGCTACAGTGGGAGGTCTTGGAGGCCAAAATTGGAAACTGGATTCATTTCATGCGTATTGCTGTAAGATGTTTGTGGATTTTTTTTTGGCCATCAAGTTTGTTGTGGATTGAGTTATTGATAGGATACCAAGAGAATAGGGAAGATATATGAATGTGTTTCTTATTCTTATTTCCGTAGATTCTCCCTGGCTTTTATTCTCTTCCATTAAGTGAGAATCTTGCTTAAAGAGAAAGAGTAGGAGAGATTAGTGAGTTTTCAGATCCTGGGAGCTTACCAGTTATGTATTTAATTGAAATATGTGTTTATGCTTGAACAGGTCAAACTGTTGTTTGCTGGTGAGCGGAAAGTTTGTGATCAAATGTTTGAAGGCTTTGATTCACTTAGTGATCAATGCTTTGCTGAAGTGACAACAAGCAGTGTCTCTATGCTACTTAGTTTTGGAGAAGCAATTGCCAGAAGCAAGAGATCGCCAGAAAAATTATTTGTGCTTTTGGACATGTACGAAATAATGCAAGAGCTCAATTCAGAGGTACAGGCTTTCGAAATTCAAATCTATCTGAATTGCTGCTATGACACTGATTATATGGGCATTACTCTTACTGGATCAGTTTTCAATTTTCTTAATATTCAATACAACTAACCTTATTCCATGGTAAACATGATACTTTTTGTATCTGTTGGCCTTTTGTAAATTGGATTGGTGGCTTATCTATAGTTTCCTCTTTTGATGAAGCGTTTCACTGCAAAGAATTGTCAAGTTATCTGTGTCTTCCTCCTTGGTTGGTTGAGGGTAGGAAATGACCTTTAATTTTGGCATTTCTAATATATCCGGTTCTAGGCTAGATAGGCAGTCATGTACCTATTTGTTGAGTTTAAATGCTATTCGAACTTGAGGAGGATTTATCTATTTGAGGCAGTACTTTCATATGAATATCATTCATCGTTCTTCCATGTATTTAGGATAAATTAAATCATCATTATTTTCTCTTATTATTGGATTGAGTCCATTGTAAGATTTGTTTCTAACATAATTCATTGAAGTAGTTATAATTTTACCGAGGTGGAGTCATGTCACTATCTACCACTGGACAAAGGCATGATATTTTTGGCATTTTAAAAGAATGCAAGGCTGATTTTGGCGGTTGTATCATTATTTGAATTAGAGGCATGTTTAAATGACATTGCAATCTTATTGTCAACTTGTTTAACTGTCTCTTTGTAGATCCAAACGCTCTTCAAAGGTAAAGCTTGCATTGAAATAAAGGAAGCAGCATTGGGTTTGACAAAACGGCTGGCACAAACGGCCCAGGATACCTTTGGGGATTTTGAAGAAGCAGTTGAGAAAGATGCTACAAAAACTGCTGTTTCAGATGGAACTGTGCATCCATTGACAAGCTACGTGATTAACTATGTGAAGTTTTTATTTGAGTAAGTTCATTTGAGCTGCCTAAAGATCCGAGTTCTCTTCGCTGTCGTTATGCATTTCAAGTCTGTCCTACATTGTGGGAGTATTTTTCATGCTTTTTTATTGTCTTTTGTTTTTTCCTTATTCAACATTATAAATCTGTCTTTAACCTGGGATTGGATAAAATCCTAGGTTAAAATGCATCTTTACGTATTTAACCCAGATAAAATCCTCTAAATCTTTGCAGCTACCGGTCTACCTTGAAGCAACTATTCCAAGAATTTGAAGGTGGAGATGCTACATCACAACTTGCATCTGTAACAATGAAAATAATGCAAGCTCTACAAAACAATTTGGAGGGAAAATCAAAGCAGTACAGAGATCAGGCTCTAACACATCTATTTCTCATGAATAATATTCATTATATTGTCAGATCAGTACGGAGGTACGTCATCCACATGTATTGGCTATATTTTGAAGCATGTGAGAGTTTTCTTGGATCCTCAGCTAGTAATGCAGATGTTCTGCTCATCTTGGGTCAATTTAGGTCTGAAGCCAAGGATTTGTTGGGTGATGATTGGGTACAGCGACATAGGAGGATTGTGCAGCAGAATGCAAACTTATACAAAAGAATTGCCTGGGCAAAGGTATTGTTCTGTTTAATAACGAGATTGTGCACAACATTTCTTAAGTTGCTATATTTGAAGGTTCTTTCTGGCCACCAGTTATATTGTTGGAATTCATTGTATGGAACAAATAAGGAAAAGAAGGAAGAAAAATAGACCATCCACTAATAAAAGGTGCCTTGAAATTGTGGTGCAATAGAATCAAATGCTGAAATGTCTTGCATCAGAGCCATTTCATGTCTCTTTTGGAAATTGCTTTGCCTTTTTTCCTCATTTTGTGGGATGCCATCTTTGTTGATTTATATTTGACAAGGAGCAATGCTGTACTGAATTTGCTTCTCTCCCTTTGCAGATTCTTCAATGTCTCTCTATTTCGGGTCTTACCTCATCCGGTGGGGGTGGTAGTACAGGAGGTGGAGATGCAGGAAGTAGTAGTGGTGCTTCAAGAGCAATTGTTAAAGACAGGTAGGCTTTAAATTTCATCTCTTTCGTGTAAAGTTTTGTTTTACATGTCTTTTTGACATTTCAATTTAAATTGTGTTCTCAGGTTTAAGACATTCAATATGATGTTTGAGGAACTTCATCAGAAACAGTCTCAATGGGCTGTTCCCGATACAGAGTTGCGAGAATCTCTTAGGCTTGCTGTTGCTGAAGTCTTGTTGCCAGCCTATAGATCATTTGTGAAGCGTTTTGGGTGAGTCCTCTCTTTCCCTCTCTCTAGAAACCCTCATTCAGGGTGACACCTTTACCAGCTTAGGGTATTTAGGATTTTACATACCAAGTACTCTAATGAGTTTTTGTCCTTATTTGGAAACACTTAACTCTCACATAAAAGTATGTTCAACAGTGTTTTTTTCGTAAAAAGAGATAATCTTCTTCACATATTTACCTCGGCTTACGTAAAAGTACTTTTCTACCACGTTACCAAACGAGCCCATTGAGTCCAGTTTTTTGAGAGATTCTATCTCCTCTTATGAGTGGAGCTTATCTCATGTTTTCTTGTGTTTAGCGGCCCATCATCAACACGTACGTGGCACATTTTTAATTGATCTAGATTTATCCATAGTAGTATCTTAGCAGGTGAAATAATATTATTTTCTTCCTTCGCGATCATTATAAGGTTAAATCCAGTTGGAAATTTGTATAGGCCGAAGAATTTAATCATAAGAAGAGTTTAAATTTAGATCCTCTACTCACACCTCATCCTACCAATAAGACAGTGAACAGCCATTTTAGTCTAAAAGTATAGCAACCATTAAGTTGCCCCTAAACATAACTTAATCATGTCATCGTGGTATTTATAACGTGTCATTCCCTATATTTTTGCCAATTAGTTGGTGGCCCATGTGTTGCCCGAAGTTTAAGAAAATAGCTGTACTATTGACTTTTTTTTATAGATTTTATATTTTATATAAAATTGATATTCGTGTTGTATGATCCATATAACAGCTCTGACCTAGTGGGATAAAGTTTGTTGTTGTTACTGTTGGTTGTGCTTCTTAGCTTCCTTTTGATGCATACATGAGATCATTGTTAATTACAGGCCTCTGGTGGAGAATGGAAAGAATCCTCAGAAGTACATAAAATACACAGCAGAAGATCTAGAGCGAATGTTGGGCGAATTTTTCGAAGGAAAAAGTGAATGAAATTAGGCGAAAATCCGAATAATTTGATAAGGTAGGCCTGTTTAGCTTGTTCTTGATGATGCAGTAGAGGTTGATGCTCTTGAGGGTTCAGTCTTATTGCAGTGGAAGTTCATGAGGAAGTAGGCAAGATAAGGTGCTGCAGATAAAGTTTTTCGTATGTAGGAATTTTATTAGTGTTTTAATGCCTGTTCTGTATTTGCCTGTATAGTTCATTCTTAGTCCTACGTGAGATAATAGTTTTGCTGGTATACATTGCCTAGTATGATATTGATGACTAAGGATTAAGATTCAGGATTCTTTGAAACTTGTTCTAGTGAATAATGTGATAGCAGTGAGATTAAATTTTTTATCTTTTCTACTTTATTTAAATCTATTGTGATGTAAAATTATTTTCAGCCTCTTTTTTTTTTTTTTGGGGGGGTCCATTTTCAGCAATTATGCCAAGTACTTTAATTTTTACACTGTACTCGAGTTTGATCGATCTTAGGCTATAACAGGAATTTAATAGGCTTAACGGTGGCCATTTCCCTATTTCAAAATGGATCATATTGTTGAATTGGAATATGTATTACTAAACTGGTAGCATTCATGCATGACAAAAACCAACTTAGGTTAGCGTAAGCAGAAAGATTCTCATCTTAAATAAGTTATTGGCGGTTCAGTTCTTAACACTTGTGTATATAATAAACTAAGTTAATACATGTTTATCATTTTCCTTCAATACATGAGCAAGATTAGTATATACTGATGTGGGATATAGTTATAGTATTTCTGAAATTTCCCATTGCACTTTATTCTTTGAAGGGGGGAGAAATGAGTTGTATATATGAAAAGGACCTGGTGCAAACTATTTAATTTATCTTTCGTATTCAATATTTCAGCTTATGTGATTTTGTAATCTTTTTAGAAGATCAGGTCAAAAGTTCAGGTTTAAAAATTTTTTAGCCAACATGACAACTATATGTAACTTTTCTTCAACTAAGTGTAAAATAGTTTTAACTATGTGTAAAAGTGTTTCAAATGAAAAAATTTGATGAAGAAAAAAGAATTCAAGTAGTCGTTTCCCTTCGATGTTCCCTTCGCAGTTCTAAAATTGGGACAAATATTCCAAGTTCTGTCATTATCAAACAGATGTAAAACCATTTTTCAAGTTCAAACAAAATATTCGAAAAAGCCAACTTTTTATCAGAATGTATTAGATCACAGAGACTTGTGAGATTAGTTATATAAATATCAACATTAATTAATCTTATAAAAATTCAGAGTGAGAAGAATGTTAGTTGGAATTGGTCTGTTCCCATACCTAATAGCATGTAGATAACATTAGACATGCTCTTTTAAAGATATTCTAGAGAATTACTCAGAGGTTCGAAGTAAAGGAATATGTTACAAAATAGTCTCAAGAGGTTGTTACTCGTAGCTGTTTCACTTGTAAATGGTGTTTCTAGACTAGTCATTAACAACCTTTTATGACCATTTTGTAACACATTCCCTTACTTGAGACCTTTGGGTAATTCTCCCTTTATTTTAACTACAAATTCTTTTATATCAATCATTTTATGACCTATTAGTATTTTAGTGTTAACACAAAAGGATGTCCTTTTGGAGAGTAAGAATTTAGGATGTACATTTCACCAAAAAAAAAAAGAATTTAGGGTGTATATATAAATATAGATTTATATCGTTATTATTTAATAACGATGTGGTATCTTAGGTTTTGCTTCGCGAATTATTTTGGGAGATTAAGGGACCTAATTTTTTTAGGAATCAATTTATTGTTTAAAAATAAATGATAAATTCCAAAAAAATCGTCTTTAAAAGGTTGAATCGATGTCAGAGTCAAAAAATTATCACTTTACTCTAAGCAATTAAAAAATTTATAAAATATAATATTATTATATTTGTTTGAATCATGAAATCAAAACAAAACAAATGTTTAACTCCTAAAATCAAAAACAATATTGAGGGTGCAAGCAGAAGATCAATTGATGATGATGTGCTTATATTTATAAGATGAAAATCAAATATGTATCAATGCATACTATAGAAACTATCTACAGTGGTTGGCACTAATAAAAGGTATTAAGATGAATTAAACATGAGATTTTATATTTTTGAATTTTTGTGTAAGTAAAAAGCATTTTTAGAAGAGCCACATACTTTTAATTAATTCTAAGAATACCTAGATATGATTTAATAATACTGGTTAACTATAAAATTTATATGCCATCTATATATGTAAATATAAATAGAGAATCAATAAAAAAGTAGAAAGAATTGTTGGCTATACAAAATCCAAATAGGTCATATCATTCTTGATTAATTAAACTCAAAACTCCTCAAAAATCTCAAATCCATAGAATAATGACAAGGATGGGATAAACTGTATAAAGAGAATTTGAAGTGGGTGATCGATCACAGATCCCTAGAATGTAGAGTAGCATGATGTGGTGGTGATGATGGAGTAGAGGTGGTGATTTGTGCAGTAAGGATGCGAATGAGCAAATGATGCAATATATATAAATATATATTGATAGCTGCATCAATCATTCAAGATCATTATTATTTATTTGCTGTTGCTGCTATACAACAATGCATGCTATGTACCCATATATATATATATATGTGTATATATATATTGTGTCTGTTTGGAAAAGCGGTAGAAAAGTACTTTTACGTAAGTTGAGATAAATATGTGGAGGAAATTATCTCGTTTCACAAAAAAACACTGTTGAACGTACTTTTGGAGAGAAGTTAAGCTTTACCAAATAAGCACATTGTTTACCACCTCAGAGTCTCGAGACTAGAAAAAAGAGAGAAAGGGCTGTCGATTCAAAGAGACAAACAGTCCTCTCCCTCTTTTTCCTCGATCTTTGCTGAATAATCTCCTTTTTCCCTTCCCACTTTCTCTTTTTCTCATTTCCATCTTTTCGTTTGTCTCAGCTTATTCTTAACAAAAGCCATTATTCCCTTCCT
>JANTPZ010014983.1:0-11857 GCA_025593235.1 Vachellia pachyceras
ATTCCATGCCCTGTCATAAATATTATAATACATAGCAATTCAATGCAGATTATGACTGTAGCTTTTCGTCTGTCTGATAAAATATGCTGGAGAAATAGGTGTTTAATATTATTGAACTCTGACTATCGATTGACATGGGAAATGAGAGAGGAGCAGTGAGCAGCAAGCGTCCGACTTTTTTACCTTCCTTTGAAGTGCCCTCGAGGTCTTCAAGTTGACACCAACCATTCATATTATACCTACGCACGCCCGCGCGCACATATTTATATATATGAAGTCATTTTTGCATTCATAGTTGGTGAAACCATGCATTTGTTCTTGCTATTTTCCTTTCAATTTTTCAAATCAAATTTGATATATTAATGTGCTTGTTTGAAAAAGCTTATTCATTCACCAAAAACACGTTCAAAAGTGTTTTTTTTTATAAAACTAAATCTCTTTCACATATTTATCTCAACTTGCGTAAAAGTACTTTTATACCGCATTCCCAAACGGATCCATATATTGCTACATAGCGTCATAGCCATCTAGGGGTGGTTCATGCCGGAAGAGAGTGAGATTGTGAGTCATGCTATAGTTTTGGATCTAACACTAAAAATACTTTATCATTATCATAATAGTTTCTAAGAATTCCATATTTTAATTTTAACCGGAATGGTAAATTAAGTTAAATTACGATTATCAAGTATTTATAATTTTAAAAAATATTTCTGTTGATTTTAATATTATTTTTAACGAATATATTTTAAAAGATAATCATACTTTTTTCATCGCAAATAAAACTAATTTATTACCCTCTTTTTAATGTTTTTAATTATTGCTTTTAAACCAGATCCAATGTATACTTTAATCATACGAAAAAACTACTAACTTCAATGTTATAAACAAAATATGGAACATTAGGGTCCTTAAATTGAACTTTTAAATATTAAAAAGTAATGTGTAACTAAAAGTTAAGGAAATTTTATGTATATTAATCTTTGACTTTTCAATTTAGCATCACCATTGGACCAATATAACATATTGGGTTCGTTTGGGAAAACGGTAGAGAAATACTTTTACGCAAGTCAAGGAAATATGTAGGAGATTGTCTCATTTTGCAAAAAAATACTGTTGAACGTGCTTTTGGGTGAGGGTTAAGTATTTCCAAACAAGCACACTGGCTAATGCATGTCTTCAATCAAATATTGAAGTGAAAAAAAGACTTAGATCAAATAAATGAGGCTCAACTGGATTATGGTTTTAGAAAAAAAACAATAATGAGAATAATTATACCTTACTGGGCACTGGGAATGTTAAAATTTTTGGATTAGTAAATTAACTGATAAAGCTTATTTTAACACTTCGCATTTTTGGACCAAAAAAACGGTTCATTTATGGCAGCACGGTGGGGAGACAGCTATAAATATGGAGTTAGAGGAAGTTCGATTAAGAGCCGGACGTGGCGTGCGAAAGATGGGTCAGGCATTTCGTCGAGCATCTGGAAGATTCCAACCTTCTTCCTCCGCCGATACGACGTCGTCTAAACTCAAGACCGGTGTCGATCGCCGGCCTTCACCTCCCGGCAAGCCGGAGGTCACCAAGGCTGCCGAGCAAGAAGCACTCGACGTGGGTAAGTATGTGTGCGCCAAGGAATTATGGAATAGCTTTTCACTTTATTCCTGTTTTGTATATACACAAACATGTCGTGATTGCCGTAGTTGATGGACTATCTTGTGAACTTGATGCTCTGTTTCATTGCTGACGTGAGCTTCAACAATGCGAGAGGTCACTGAATTTCGAAAGCTTAAAAAAAAAAGCTTTTGTAATTGATATATTTGATTCTTTGTTGCCAGAGTTCCGGAGGATTTACCAAGGATTTTTGTGCTAGGTTTTGAAACAAGCTGATTTTTGGCGTTTCTCTGAGTTGTCTATTGGTGTTGTTGCCATTTGCCACTTAACATTTCATTGTGGTTAATAGTATTGTTATTGTTCTTGCCTTAAGGTAGTCGTCCTAGGATTGATGTCGACAACATTTTGGAAGAAAGAGATCCTCAGTTTGATTCTATGCTTGGTCAAATGGTTGGTAGAATTACATCAAAGCCTGGAGGGAAACTTGAGATGGGCGAGGTGAGTTCATGATTCTTTTCACTCCATACATAGAATATTGATTTCGGAACCTCTTTGCAGTAAATGTGATTAGGAGCTTCTCACTGAAGGAAAAAGGGAATTGGATATTCAGTACTAACATATATGTTGTTCTTGTTATGCTGACTTACAAAAAAGAATTAAGTAAGCTCTGGTCCAAGGGAATCCCTTGCCTGTGTAGCGCTTTGTATCTTTCAATAAAATTCAACATTGGCAGTATGTAACAGATTGATCTTTGTGTTAGTTTTTTTTAAATAGTTTTTTCTTAGCTACTACGAAGCAAATAGAAGTAACCTGGTTGACAGCTACACTTGAATTTCTCCAACAACACTTGTTCATGGTATATTTCCTTGTCCACTAGTGAAATCAGGATGTTATCATTGGCATTGGACAGATTTCAGAAATTTATTTGGGGGGTACTTCACCTTCTAACTGATCCAAGTTCACAAAATGCTGCAGTTAGTAGGGATTAACGCAGTTTGAATCGCAAAACATGTTCTGGTTTTTCTTGTTTTATGGTTTGACTTTATGGTTTCAGGCCGTTGTACAGAAATATAACAGGCCTATGCCAAAATTGCGGAACACAAAACCAGAATCTGGCAGGTACGAGGAGAGGCCTGTTCCTTTTGGCACTTTGAATGTAGCACAGCTAAGGCATGTCATCCTCCTTCATGACGGCAAGGCTGATGATCACAGCGGACAAATGGATGTCCACCAGATTGCGGAAAAATTCCGGGTTGACACTGTCCAGATTCAAAAAATCTTGCAGTTTTTATCACTCCCTCCTGAAGATATCAATAGAGAAAAGGGCAGACCGGGAAGCTGAGTGATCTAAAGAGAACTACTAACAAAGAGCGGGTCCTATACAGGTTTGAAGACTAAATGGGATCTTACCTTTTGGTAAATCCGAAAATGATTAAAATCTTCGACAGAAACTCGAACGTGATACTGTGAATCTGAGGAGTTAATCGACTTCTAGGTGACTCTTTGTTGTTCTGTTGTTATCTCAGAAAAGCCCCAGTACCTAAATTTTGTTGGGATAT
The DNA here is from genome assembly GCA_025593235.1 of Vachellia pachyceras. Lineage (NCBI taxonomy): Eukaryota > Viridiplantae > Streptophyta > Magnoliopsida > Fabales > Fabaceae > Vachellia > Vachellia pachyceras. The sequence continues at coordinate 3,171 of JANTPZ010014983.1, forward strand.
TTCATTGTCCCGGAAAGATTGTCATAGTCATGTATATTTCTTCGAGGGGAAAGTTTTAATCACCCGCAAACCAATGTTTGATTTCCTGTTCGTTCATCCTTCGGGCTTGCTACTGGAGCTGTGTTTTTGGGAACAAGAAACGGGGAGTTCTGCCTAGCAACATACATGTCTGTTGTACGCTTTGTATGTACGTAAAGATTCTTGGACAATTGTCTCGCAAGGATTGTTAATTTTCTTATTCTTAAATGTTACGTAATGAGGATTATTAAATTAGTTTATTTGCCATGGATACAGAACCCCATGAGTGTGCTGTATCTAAAAAAAAACGAGTGCGTTCTAACCATGTCTATATCCAATTTGAATTTGAATGGAAACGAAAATAATGTTTGAAGTTGAACTTTATTCATTTTAGTCAATCCTAACATTCCTTCAAGCATCTCACTGTATCATTAAACATCAAAGACGGACGCACGTTATTTCTTCTTTAAAAAAAGGAACTATATTTTGAATATTATGCCCTCCGATTAACAGTGGAACTAGTTAGCTCAAGAATAATAATACGGACACAGAACCGAATTAAAGCAATATTTTGGATATGGAAATCAATATTCAATTCAACTCAAGTTACAATTTCAATTTATAACAAATCACATCTAAAATCATAAATAATGTGACCCATTTCTCAAACTCCATGCATTACTCTATATAATGGATTGAAAAAAAAAATTGGTTGACATCAATACCAAGAGCCATTTGATTGGTATGAATCCAGCATTGACAGTTTCCACAAGGGGGAAAACAAAAACAGTTTACTATCAGCTTTGTCCCTGCACTTCCCTCCAATCTTAGGAACTAGTTATCTTATCAGCTTTACCTATAAGGCTATGAGTATGACTAGAGTAAACCAGCATGTTCATCTTGCTTTCTTCCTATCCTATGAGGGATTTAATCATCTAAACTTGTAGAACTAGGCCAAAAAAATGATGTGAATGATCATTGGAGGGAGAAAAAATAGAAGCGTCAAAAATCAAGTCATTGTGGACTCCAACCAATCTGAAGTCAATTCATAGGCAACAAATGTTACAGCACCTGCTGGTGCAGCTTTTATAGTCGAAGGGACAATCCCCTTGTATAATCCAGCCCAACCCTCTGACAGCAGAATCCGTTTCATAGCATCAAACATGTTTCGGTACGCACGATGCTCAACCCGAGCTCCATATCTAGGATGCCTTTGAAGACCTTCAATCTGCAGAAAACGATGAGCATCAAAGCTAGTATAGCCTATGTCATGTCTTTTAAATGTTGTCGTATACATGTTTCAGATGACACAAAAGGCATCAATTTCCAAGCACAAGGTCAACACCAGTTTATTTGCCATTTAATCAGATGGTGGAACTACTAACAAAGAATAAAAATTGAAAAGGCTTATATTAGATATTTTGAGTGTTTGCTTCCAGATTTTTCAATGAAAATATGAATGAGAATATTTTTTTTATCAATTTGACAGCACATTATTAACTCCATCAAAATAGCTCTTCCACATGTAAAACTTTAATTGAAAAGGCTAACAATACCAAATGTCTAAATCAAATTTTTTTTTGTTCAAAAACATGTAGAGATCTACCTGAAATCTCTTCTTTACCACATCAAGTGGATGACAGACAAGTTTGGCACATGTCCCAGCGGCCAGCCCACAAAGAAAAAGCTGAAAGCTAGAGAGGCTATCTTCTGTAGAGGACAAGCTTGTGTTGAAATTTCTGGAACAATTCCATGCCTAAAATAACACATAATGTACGACAAAAAATACGTAAGTTAAAAAAAAAAAAACTGTTCACACAGAAAAAACCAAGGAATATCCATCAGCATGGGAGATGAATCCAACAACTCAATATTTCATAAGATCACCACATGAAGAAAACTTAAATATGTGTGCAATTCTGCGGTGAGATAATTCTGAGTTGACCTTTCTGCCACCCTATTTTTATTTTAAATGAACAAAATGAGGATCTTATACAAGGCACAAGGCACAATTAATTGCTCGGATTCAATATAATTCAAACTAGCATAATCAACTGTTTATAGCTTCATTGAGTGCATAACTGCATACAACTTTTGTTGTGTAGGCATGACAAGAGTCATGTAAACCATACAGTAATTCATAGATATAGAATTAAGCATCTCTGTCAACAAGAAGAATTAAGCATATCTATCTACCATGGAGATTCTACAGAGAGTGAGAAGCCTAAAGGAACACCCAGACAATGATTGGATCAAAAAGTGCATAAGCAAGAATAACCGGCAGTGCAGGGTCAGAGACCCAAGTCAACCTCACAATGACCTCAATAAGATAAATGAATGCAAGGCATAGACAACTAACAGGAAAAGACATCAGCAGAGGAGAAGGAATTTTACCATGGCCCAACGCTTAAATGTATCATAGGTGCCAAATTGTAGTCCTGCATATGGTATAATCTCAACTAGTGTAGGTGATAATCCAGCATACATGCCTTGTAAACCACGAGTCCTAAATATATCAAGGAATGCTGATCTCATAGTTGGATATACCTAAATGGTAGAAAATATTCAAAGCATTGTTAAAAAATCAGGTCCACAAACACCACGTTAACCTCTGATCGAAAGTAAGGAAAACAATGGAATTTTGCAAGGCAGAAATATGCGTGGCAACAGACTTTTGGCATCTCAATTTGTGGCAACAAACAGAAATTGACTGTGGTGCCCCTTAAAGCCTTTGAAGTGGTTTTGAACTCTCGGCACAGCAAGTTATGTGCACTTGAGGAACGCCAAATTATTCAGGGGATTAATTTATACTGTAGGACATAGGCCAATGGAACTAAATGATAGCTTAAAAAAACTAGATTGAGAAATTTAACTAATTAGAAAATGCATCTAGTCAGAAAATAATGTTTATACCTTAGGTTCACCTTGAGAAGCCAATATAGTTCGGAGTAAATCAAAGGGATACGACCCTACAGTAGCTGCACACCCAGCTAATGCCCCACTGACATAAGATAGATATGGGCTCAAACGAATGTGATTCTCTGTAGCAACAGAAGACATATGATAACAACATAAACCTTTAGTCGGAAAAAAAGAAATACATGACAATCTTAGTAATCTCTAAAATGAACATTGGCATAGGTTTTGACAAACACATGTAATATATGCACATAATTATACTACTAACAGCATTCTTCATCAAAATACTTAGTGCATTAGTGAACTAAAGTTTAGCAAGAGCAAGATATTGGAAAAAATGAGTTTATGGACATATCCTTTTAAAGCAAAAATTGACAATGATGAGATAAACAAACAACTAGTTACCAACAAAATTACCTAACAGACACCTAGCACCCAATTCAGATCACTTATTAAAGCTAATATGCTGAAGTTAACTGGACAAAAATTGAATTACAAAAAGGGTACCTGTCTTGGAAGAACCAGAAGCAAAAGTCTTCAACTTATGTAAAACTGTAAACTGTATGGCCGTATATGGCATAACCATGAGCAATGCTGGGACATTCCCCCGCCAAAAACCCTGAAACAAACAATTGAAGGACAGTAAGACATGCCACAGTAATAATAAGTAATATGTATTTTGTCCCCAGATAAAAGGAAAAAAGATGTCATCAAACTTGAATGAAGGGTTGAGATTTCCAAAGCCATCACTTCAACAACCAAGCTAAAAGACAACTTTTATAAGGAGAATAGGAAGGTGAACATTATAACTATTGTTTTATTGAACGCATGTAAGAGCATAGTTTGCATCTCTCAATAAAAATATGAAGGAATAAAGAGAAAATTAATTGATTAGGATTACTAGGTGCATTGCTTGGAAAGGAGCACCTAAACTATTTAAAGTTTCCAAAAGGATCATGCTATAAGTAAATGGACAAGAAGGGTTCTTGTTCAATGAATTTTGTATCAAAAATATTTTAGCTATTGAAGACAAATCATTGTACATAACTACATAGACAAAGAGGAACATGGGTGGAACAAGCATTAGAAAGCTCTACTACTTTTAAGTTGTTGAGGTTGATACATTAAGGTGATACATGGGTACACTGGAACAAACAATGCATATTTTGGTTTACTTATGTAAGTATATCACCTTTATTTACATCGTACATTTATTGATAGATTATGGATTTTGTTTTCAAAAGCATATGGAAGAACAATATATGTACATATAATTATAATATATAACCATAAGTATGCTCATTTTCCAATACATTGAAGGCATTAATAATAATACTTGATAAACTTTGGAAAGACAAATTTGAGGAAAAATTAAACAATGATAAAAGAAGCTGAGCTTTCCCACCTTTATGCCTTCCTCTCTGAAAATATCTTTACTTGCTTGAACTATCCCAGTATATTTTGCTGGCACATACAATTGCTTCCGTAGTGATGCCCATGAAGATGTGGGCTCTAGTTGAACCTGTAAAGAAATTAGGGGAGGGGAGAAAAAAGGAGCACCTTCAGCTTATTGCTCAACTTGAAGGTAGACGCCAAAAACTTGCCACAAATCTAAAATTCAAAATAAGACAAATTTGGAATACACAACACCTTTGTTATTATAGATACATAGAAAAACCCATTAGTTGTCAGAAGCCATAATGACAAGCAACTATTTATAATGAAGGGTGACAAATTAAATCAACTTTGTCCATAATTTGTTCATAAGCCGTATTATTAGGAAGTTAATCCGTTCGAAATCCTCACAATTTCAAACAAAATTAACTCTCCAAACCAAAACTAAGTTCCCATTTTACACATTCCAACACTATGGAATTGATTTGAATCATTTCAAAGAATTATGTGACCATTAAGAGTTTTGCCAGGCAATAGCTAGTATTCCCTCTTCCCTCCACCATCACTCTACCTAAACAGAAGAGGAAAGAACAGTAGAAGTAGTAGATTCAAATCTCCGTATTACTGAGTCATTCGTATGCGTTATTCTTTTCCAGCTGCCATGCTACCAGCCTACCGCTCTTGTGGAGTTTCAAGCAGCTCTACCTAACAAGTTAACTTAAAATTCATGGTCAAAAAGACGCAACGGACCAGAACTGACCTGGAACCGAATCTTAATAACATCAAGCGGCGATGTCACCGTCCGTGATATACCACCGGAGATTGCCCCAGCCGAAGCATCAATAATAGCCCGCTTCAGCTTGTTCGACTCGTCCATTGCCAGTAACACACTTCCCTTCCTTTCACTCTACAACCTGCCAAAGGACGGCCTCAAATTCAAGAAACTTGCACATACCACGTTAAAAATATACCAGAAATCTCACAGAGCCCATTTAAAAAAATAACAAAATAAAGGAAGAAGGGAACCAACGTCAACAATGCGAGAGAATAATAAGTATACGTGAACAAGAGGACAACTGTATCACGAACGATGCTCCAGAAAACTAGGGTTCCTCTTCAATTACGCAAGATCACCGAGAATTAAAGGACTCAAAAGTTCAGGGACAAAAAAAAAAGGAAAGAAAGCGCCAAGTTTCTGAACAATTGATAGAAAATCAGCTGATGCTTTCCCTGGAATCAAGGAATAAGGAGGGGGAAGAGGAGGAAGCTATGGAGAATAGAGCCCACATTCATATATGAATGAAGAGAAAAAGCAGGGCCTTTTGTTGCCGCCTTATTTGAAAGGCAAATAGCAGGGAGGATAGTCTTCTTCTTCGGAACGGATGAATTTATTTTGCAGGATTCTGACGAGGATTTGAGTTTTGACTGCAGATGAAAGAATTTAGGCTGTGGCTAATCACATGCTTTGGTGGTTGCAGGACTGAACCTTCCATTTCTAGGTTTTTTTTTTTGAAAAAATCTAGAATATAATGCTTCGTAACACCTACCAACAATAATCAATACCCCGTGGAATTAACAATAAATAGCCATATTACGAAATAAGAAGTTGGTTCTAAAGCATCTCTACAAAGCAAAAGTTCATACCTGAGGCGGTATTTTACCCATTTGATGTCACAAGTTCAAATTCCTAAAAAGTCATCTATTCAAAATATTTACGTTTTAAATTTTGAAATTTTTAAATTGAGATAAAACTCATCTCACATACTTACTTTGGATTATGTAAACCCATTTAAAGTACGTTATGTATTACCTAAGTAAATTACTTATTTAGGCAATGGAATCTGTCAACTAAGTTTTTATATAAAATAGTGGAGGATAATTATTTTGTTTGAAGATAACTTATTGTGCATGTTTGGGGAGAACTCATTCCGAACGATTGTACACAAGTCAAGACAAAGTCATCTCGAAATACGTAAATTCTTTTTAAATTCTGTAAATTTTTTTAAAATCTGTAAACTCCTTCCTCCCAGCATATTCCCAAACACACCCATTGATGATAACTATAAACTATGTTATATTAATATTTCCTCAATTTGATTTAAAGAGATGCTTTACTAAAAAAAATCTTTTTATCAGAATATATTCCGATATTATTATTAAAAAAAGAAATATATTCCGATAACCTATGAGTGTAAAAAAAATTGTATATTTTGAAACAAGAACATATCATGTTATTTCAATAAAATTAAGAAAATCTACGTCATTTAATATACAATCAATAAGACATAAAATTAAGGTTAAGCTTGGTTTGAAGATTTAATCATGGCCTTATCTATCTTACCCTTAATTAAAATTAAATTGTGTCAGGCTTTTGCAAATGCCAAAGGGCACTAACATCACATTGGATAATGTATAATTTAGTTATTAGTTAATTAATTACATCAAGTGTTGTATTTTCCTGTAAAAAAAAAAAAAGATTGAGCCGTGGTTGCTGTTTAAAGTAGGAAAAACTAATAGTGCTAAATAATTCACAGAAAAATATTTTCAAAAGACTCTTTTTTCATAACTGGAAATAAAAACCTTTAATGAAAAGTCAATTGTTTTGTTATATTTCAAAACTTTCTTTTTATTTTTTTCCAAAGAAGGTAGTGGAATAAAAAGTTCGTGTGTGTCCATCTTCATCTTTACTCCAAAATCATTTATTAATTTACATGACTACTAGATTTTTTTTTATTTTAAATTGAGATTTATGACAAATAATTAAACTCAAGAAAAATGTATTATTAACGAATAATATTTTGAGTTCAAGGCTTTGCTAAAAAAACCAACATGTTCATGTTTATTTTTAAATGGAAAATTTGCTTAATAATCAGTTGTCCAAATATGCCTAAGAACTCGTATCTTTAGAGAGATGCAACTCTTATTCAATAATGTGTTTGTTTGGGAATCCGTTGGAAAAGTGATTTCACACAAGTCGGAAGAAAAATTTAAGGGCTCGTTTAAAAGTCTTTTTGAGAATAATTTTTACGGATTTCGAGGTAAAACCTATATTTTGAAATGGTGATTATATTTGGGAAGTTTTGGCTTTTACAAATTCTGAGGCAAAAAAATAGGTAGAAATGATGAAAGAGAAAGAAAAAAGTAGAAAAGAGAAAAATTATTAGGAGAGAGCGTGTGATTTGATAAGAAAATGACTTTTTCAAAACTTAAATTTCAAACAAAAGTTTTGTATCCAAAATAGCTTTTCTGAAAAATATGAGTACTTGGACAAAAACTAGGCTAAAGGTAAAATCTAGATTTTGAGAAGTGAGACCAAACAAACTCTAAGAGGAGTTTTGTCTCGGCTTATACAACATGGACAAAAAAGAAAAAAAAACTTTGACAAACACCCACGATGTGTAACATGTTTCTAACTTATGTCCGTGTCTGTTGCCGTGTTCCATTTTGGACATTAATAATTGGAAACATGTTACATGCATTTAAAGAAGAATAATACATGCTAAATAAATACGGGCTGTATATGTGTCTTTGGGTCCGTTTGGAAACGCGTTAGAGAAGTACTTTTACGCAAATCAAAGTAAATATGTGAAGGAAATTATCTCATTTTGCAGAAAAACATTGTTGAACGTATTTTTGACTTTCCTCAACGTTTGGCCAAATAAACTGCTTAAATAAATCTCAAGACACTTTTAAACAATTGATTTTTACAATAAAGATCTTTTGACCAAATTTTCCATTTCTTAATCCATTGTTCATCAAATACAACAAGCAAGTGGGTCTTTTAGGATAAGTGTTCCACTTTGAAGATACTTGCTTTTTGTATAGCCACTAGCGACTCACCCTTGGAAAATTTTCTCATAAGATTTTTTTTTAAGCTTTATTTGGAATCTAGAAGGTGGTTGACCCATGACCACTTAAAAAATAAAGCAGAATAAAAATTGACAACAAGTTTTATGTATTTATCGTATCAAGTTTTATAATCACACATGATCACGGTGTTATAATTTAAAATATTATCATTTAATTTTAAATACATATAAAAAATAGAAAAAAAATAGAATGCAGCACACATATTGGATTATTTAATCAAATTTTCCAAAAAAAAAATTTTGTCATGTTTAAACGGAAATTTCTATAAAAAGGAAGGGATATTTGTTTCCCTAGTCAACGTCAGCAAATTACAGGGACCTCAAAATTTCATAATTGAAATCAACCTTTTCTTTTTCTATCATTTTTTCTTTTCCTTTTTAATACAGAAACTGACTTTTTTCCTTTTGGTTTGAACGGTGGAGAATCGTATCCATGAAGATTATCTGTAAAAGAATCTAAAAGATATAGAGAAAGATTGAAGCGCA
>JANTPZ010014985.1:0-10150 GCA_025593235.1 Vachellia pachyceras
CGAATTTGAGCTTGGCTTGTAAGGAGAATGGTGGGTGCTTTATCTGTTGTGGGTTTATCAGCATTGGACTCGCACACGGGTCCATGTCTGTGCGTCGATGCGTTGCCTACGACTAGTGTGAGTCTCAAAAGTGGAGGAGACTCTGTTTTGTTGAAGAAGCATTCGGTAAAGCGAGGAGCTATGCAATTGAGTAGTTCCTTTATTGATGCTGGGCGAGAGTGGCGGCTCTGTGTTAATAGAAATCCCAGAAAGCAGCGCAGTAGTAGAAGACTAAAGATTGTTAACGAGCTTGGTGGACAGTATGAAGATACTTTTGGCGATGTTAAAATGGTAACATAATCAGTTGTAGTTTAGAATTGCAAATAGAACTTTTTTAAGTAAATCCACTGTTCGAAAATATCTTATTTAGGTCAGTTTTCTTTTGATAGTCTAAAGTTTCGGCTGTTTCGCCTTTTCCCTTCAAAGTTCGAAATCACTCTATTGGTAGCTCAATCATTTTGTTGTTGAACCTATATTAAAATATGCCAATCTTACGTGAATGGTATCTTGTATTCTGCTACAAGTATGCTTGGTGTGAGGGTTGCAGGAGCACTAAGATATTGAAGGTTTTTTTTTATTAAGGTTTCTTCATGGAACTTTGTGAGAAAATATAAAAGTGGCCTTTGATTTTATCTTTGACCCAAAATTTTCGAGCACGAGTTCTGTGAGTTCTTTGGCCATCCCATGTAAGAGTAGGATCATTTAAAACTTTAAAGAATGTTGAGTCCTTATATTACTTTGAAATATGTACTTGGACTTTTATTTCACTATCATTCACTAATCTTCATCCTCTGATATGTATATGTTGAACTTTATTAGTATGAATTTAACTGGAATCATGCCTTTGGATGCAGCAATTACTCAACTATTTCACTTACAAGGCTGCAAGGACTGTTCTTCAGCAGTTGTATGAGATGAACCCCAACCAATATAGATGGTTTTATGAGTAAGTGATATCTTTGTTGTCACAATTTTCTGTCAAATTTAAATCACCTTTGGTCTTGTAATTCAACATGTTCACCATTGAGTTCCATGGATATGCATTTATGAATAACAACAACGAAACCTTATCCCACTAGATGGAGTCGGCTATATGAATTGCTTGACGCTGTTGTGCTCCATCAAAGACAAGATCTTTGGATGCGTTATTACCCGAAAGATCTTTCTCTGTATCCTTATTGAGTGTGCACTTCAATATTTTTCTATTTCTTTTCAAAAGACTCTATACATTTCTGAATTATTTGAGACAATTGTAGCACAGCTTTTAATCACAATGGGACAGATTAGGCAATTTCTGCATTATCGATTTGTATCTGCCAAAATTTCCACAATTTCATCCAAAGGTTTCATCCTTGCTAAATGTTACTTCTGCATTTCATTTGGTAGGTTTGTTGCAACAAACAAGCCAGCAGATGGGAAACGTTTTATCAGATCCCTTGGCAAGGTATTGTTCATATTCCAATTACCTATTGAATTTTCTGAAGATATTTGTTGTCATTTCTTTGGTTTTTTTAATTATGAATACCTTATTCCAAGGAAAAAAGAGACTACTAAAGATTTTAGTAATTATAGGAAGAAGTATAAATCCCAAATATAAGGGGTGAGCTACATGAACGTAAAGAGTGAAATTACTGCAGGTGCTTTTGAGAAATCCTTTCTCTCCATTCCTCTCTTTTCCATGCACACTCCTCTGGCAATGTTATCTATGTTCTTCTTACATTTATATCCCTGCGTGATTCCTGTATTTTCTTCAATCCTTTTGTTGCCAAAACTGCTTCTGACATTGTCAATTTCTTACTGGTATTGTTGTTGCTAGTTGCCAAGGCAAGCAAATAATTATTCCACAATTATTGTTGTTAGTATTGTTACTCCTTTTATTGTTACTATTGTTCTTGAACTGGCAAAAACTACTCCAGTTGTGAATGTTACTGTTATTACTATCATATCTATGATGGATTTGTATATGACTTCACTCTATTTTCTTGCCCAATTGACAGGAGAAACAAGACCTTGCCGAGAGAGTAATGATAACAAGGCTTCACCTTTATGGTAAATGGGTCAAGGTATTGAATTTCAAAATTATTTTAGCTTCTGGGTTAACTTGGTATTTTGTTGGTCCTCTAAATTGATTTATTATGTTTTATGCCTCATCGATCCTCTATTTTTTTAATTAGCATCGCATGCCTCCTAAATCATTGAACCCCCCCCCCCAAAGGGCACAAAAAAAAAGGGTATTGATAAAGCCCCTAAAGCGTTGATTAACCTAGTATTCGCAAAAGAGAATGTATCGGACTTCCCTGATATGAAACTGAGAAACTAAAGGATCAATTTAGTTCATTGTAAATTGAATGGGTTAAATGAACTTAAGGTGACCCAAATATTAGTTGAAGTTGACACCCCCCCCCCCAAATAAAAAAAACAACAAAACAAAAAAAAAATCAAATGGATTCGAATTATAATCACTATTGACACCTCATACCCACTTTTACCACTTCCATTCCAAGGCTTGTTAATCTTTTTCAGAGTATCAAAATAAGTGTTCTTCTATTTGTTGCTTTTCAGAAATGCAATCATGCTGAGATATATCAAGAAATCTCAGATGAAAACTTGGAGCTGATGAGGGAAAGGCTGATGGAGACTATAATATGGCCCTCAGATGACACAAACACAGAGAAAATCGGCTGACAAGTCCGCAATTTTTTTATCCCACCTTCCATTCCCAACTCTAGCTGAAACTGAGAAAAAGAAAGAATGAAAGAAAATGTTTAGGTCAAGTGCAGTTTTTTCCCCTTTCTATACCCATATGTCACCTTTTTCCAAATCTGGATCTACTACTCATCTTCTGTCTGCAAAGTAGGAGTCCTGGATTCACTGTGTAAAATGTGTACATATTTGTACTTATCTATATATCCATTAGTTAGATAGTTTAAGAGTGTATTTGAGTGAGTTGTCCTCACATCATCGTAGGACGCAAGTATTTATAATCAGTCTCTTTGCAGCCTAAATTAAATTTCAAATTATTGGCAAGTGATATTAAAGATGTTAAACGTTCAGGGATATTACCGACCTCAATATATGCCGAGTAGATATTTCATTGGTTTAATTTTCTTGGAAGATTTTGGCCAAACAAGAATGTCTTCTAAGATATTCTTTTTCTAATATAGTCTTCAAAGTTTTATCGATATTAAAGAATTTTAAGGAATATATAACAAAACAAAAGTCTGTTTCTTCTGTGTTTTTGCATAATGAAGCATGCAGTGAATTTACTTTATTGTTAACTTTACTGTTCTAACTCCATTATTTTCAAGCTTGGATTCTGAAATTGCCCTGCAAAGTAGTGCTGGTAAAACGGGTTGGGCCCGTCAGCCCGCCACCCTCAACCCGCGGGTTGGCGGGCCAGCCAGCCTAACCCCTTTTTATTTTTTTTGCAAAAAATATGTATTTTATGTATTTTTTACATTTTTTTCATCCTAATATTTTTTTACAAAGGAAAAAGTAATATTAAACTCTATTTTTAGGAAATTATTGAACACTTATTCATAGAATTTGAAAGAGAATATCATAAATATGCAATCTTATAGAAAAAAATTGGGTAAAAAAACGAAAAAGAATTTATTTTTTATTTTTTAAAAAAATAAAAAGGTTGGCGGGTTGTGGGTTGGGAAATCCCAACCCGCACGGGCCAACCCGCAACCCGCGGACTGGCTCGCATTCCCACTACTACCGCAAAGTCCACAAATGTCTCATCCCAGTAAAAAAAAATTACTTCCAGATCCAAGTATAAAATTCATTTGTATAGCAAACCCAAACTATAAAGTAGATATGGCTCCGTTTGGTAAAACTTAACTCTCACCCAAAAGTACATTTAACAGTGTTTTTTTTAAAACGAGATAATCTCTTTCACATATTTACATCGGTTTGCATAGAAGTACTTATTATCGCGTTCCCAAAGGCAGCCATTATATCAAAGATTGGAAACAGTCATATAATGGGCAAAATTGAGAGCCCGTTTGATCTCTTGTTTTTTCAAGAACAGTTTGAAAATGTGTTTGTGGTTACATGTCCTGAAAAACAAAGAAAAATATTGTTGGAAAATTAAAAAAATCAGGATATCTTTTTATATTATAGATTTTTATTCCACAAAATTAGAGAAGAATAGATATTGAATTTTCATTAATAAATTTTGCAAAATAAAATTACCCTACAAAAATAGGTAATAGCAGAGAATACAATCAAACATGGCCTTAACGGCTTAACCGAAGAGCAAAAAGATCTCGCAAGTTTTTGTTTGTTATGTTTTTTTTTTTGGGGGGCAAAGGAAGCAAAGCTTTTAGAGAAGAGAGCAGGAGAAGAATTTTTTCAGAACGATACTGCTTGTCGAGAGTATGAGCGAAGCTATTGTGAGCGAAAGTTCGAGCACGGCGGCGCCATCCATAGAAGAGGCAGATGTCCTCGAACGCATTCGAAAGAAGGTGAGGAAGGGAGAAGGGCACGTGATTGTAGGCCATGGAGTAATTCCCCGGGTGGAGGGCTCAATGGAGGTTGAGGGAGAAGGTGATGAGGAGGTGAACGAAGGTAGAGCGAGACCGAGTGAAGCCTACCGGAATGAGCACGCGACGGAGGACAATGAAGAAGATGAGCACGACGCCTGGTGGTTGGATGACAGATGGAAAAGACAAATCAGAGTGGAGCAAACAGCGAAGGGTCCAAACATAACTCTTTTGCCCGAATTTCGTACTGCACTAGCACGGAAATGGAAAATATAACTCTTTGTCACGGTAATAGGAAGGATGGTACGTGAGGGATCAACTGAGTATGAAGTTAAATAAGATATGGGGAGAGGTAACTACTGATGTAGGCGCTGGTTTCTTCCTGGCTTGTTCAATGTCCCAACCAGAAAGTCTATGAGTTGGCACTAATAGGAGGGCCCTGGTTGATGTTCAACCGCTACATTAGTGTGCAGCCGTGGAAGGAGGACTTTGACCCCGATGATGAAGCAATAACAAAAATTGCAGCATGGGTACGTATCTCAAAGCTGCCGTTAGATTATTACGACAAGGGAATCCTCATTGGTAACATATCAGCCAGGTGCTGAAGGTGGACTTGAATACAATGAGGAAAGCAAAGGGCCGCTTTGCTCGCCTTTGTGTTCAACTGGATCTAACTAAACCGTTGGTGCCGTGTATCATGGTGAACGGCAAAGAGAAGAATATCGAATACGAGGGCCTTCATCTCATTTGTTTCAAATGTGGTAAATACATGCATGACAAATATCTATGCCAAACGGTGGTAGACACCAATGGTGCATTGCAAATGGAGAAAATACATGAAGCATCGCCTGCAGGGCAAGAGACGACCGTCGAGCCGGTGTTGGCATTTGGGAACTGGATGGTGGTTCAAAGTAGTTGGCGGAGCCGACAGCCATCGGATACCCAAGCCTGGAAAAGGAGAATATTGTCCACCTACCCCCTCTAAAATCAGACCATTCTCTTTTGTTGGTCAAGCTGTCTAATTAGGAGCAACAGAAAAAATATAATCGACCATTTAGATTCATTGCATCATGGGTCCTGCATGATAGCTTTGAGCGTCTTGTGAAGGAGACTTGCGATGGCGAGGATTCTTGGCTTATGGACATCACTAATGTGGATGTTTCAGAAATATTTCCTCCAACGGTACATGGAAGCCAATATAAAAGGCATTTTAAAATCCGTAAAAAGCATCTTGAAATCCGTAAATCCTTCTCAGATTCCGTAAATCCTTCTCAGATTCCGTAAATCATTTTCGAAATCTGTAACTCCTTTCTCCTAACGGATTCCCAGATACCCATCTTAATATTGCAAGAGCCTGCTACAGGTGGAAGGAGGACGTATTTGGGTTCATGGACCAAAGGAAGCATTGACTCCTTAAGAGGCTGGATGGAATTAATGAATCTTTAGCAAGAAACAGCCACCATGTTGAGCTCCAAATGCTCCAACAACAGCTATTATGGAAGGAATTGGAACAGGTGCTTATCCAAGAAAATCTTATGTGGGCTCAAAAAGCTCGAGCCGAATGGAACATTCTTGTGGATAAAAATGCAAGATATTCTCACCTAAGAGCTAACGGGCGTCGACGACATTAAAATCGCATTAACACCATACAAGACGAGGCAAGCCCATGGTTATATGATGAACCTCACATTAAAGAGGTCGCTACCAACTTCTTTCTAGTCTGTTTATGGAGAAGCAGGAGATGAGGCAACCGGTGGCTTGTACCTTTAGCTACCCCAACCCTAGTAGTGAGCAGCTGCAACACTGTAGAAGGCCATTCAGCGATATAGAAATAACAGATATGCTTTGTTTGATATGGGAGCTCTAAAGGCACTAGGCCCTTATGGACTTAATGTCTAATCTTTCCAAAACCAATGGCATACTGTGGGCCCTTTCATCATTTCTCACGTTAAACATTTATCTGTCTACCCAAAGGAGACTCAAGGAATTAACGACGCCTTAATAGTTCTAATACCAAAGAAAGAACCCCTTGAGACATCGAGAGACCTGCGCCCAATTAGTTTTGTGATATATAAAGTCATTACCAAGATGGTAGCAAAAAGAATAAAAAGCTTTCTCTCACAAGTCATCAGTCCGATCAATGTAGTTTCGTGCCCAGAGTCACGTCCCAAATCGGAGAGACTCGGGAAGGTTGTTGGAAATATATAGCAGGATACTGTACACCCCACTGAGTTGGCTTTTGGGGAGAGGGTAATGGTCTCGTGACAGTGTGGCATCAAAGCCAGCATCGAGCCTTTGGTCTCTGGTGGACCCTCCGGACGTTAGTGAAAGAAGTAATTGGTGGGCCCTGCGACGAGGACGCTCGCGGATTGGGTGGGGGAGTGAGTCACATCCCACATCGGAGAGGCTCGGGAGGGTTGCTGGGCATATATAGCGGGATGATGCGCACCCCACTGAGCCAACTTTTGGGAAGAGGGTAATGATCCCGTGACACCAGGCACACAAGCTCATATAATATAATTGTGGCTCAGGAGGTTCTCCGCACTACGAGAAACATGTGACAAAAGAAAGGAATGATGGAAATTAAAGTAGATCTTGAGAAGACTCATGATCGTGTTAATTGGGGATTTCTCCGGGACTGTCTCATTTAGCTTACTCCTCCTAGCAATATTACAGATATTATTAATTACTGTGCATCCTCTTCCTCCATGCAGCTGCTATGGAATAGTGACAAAGCAGATTCTTTCATACCAACACAAGGAGTACGACAAGGGGAACCCATCTCTCAGTACTCGTTTGTTATATGCATAGAAAAGTTGATTCATATTATCCAACAAAGCATGGAAGAAGGGGGGTGGCAACCGATCCGACTAAGCAAAGATGGCCCACCTATTTTCTGCCACTTACGTACAACCCCAGTGTTTGGGGAAGTTTCTGCCACTTACGTTCAAGCAATCACAGGATGTCTTTCTTGGTTATCTGCAGCTTCAGGTATGAAGGTAAACGCCAACAAATCTAGAGTATATTTCTCTCCGAACGTGACACAGGAGAGGTTTAAGAGTTAAGTGAAGCACTGGGGTTTACCCAAACAAAGGACCTTTGGAAAGTATTTGGGAGTGTCCCTGATAAGATCCAAGATCTAAAACTCATCAAGCTCTTCTAGTTTCTCTCACCTGCAAGGATTTTAAATTTGAAAGATAAAAGAAGCCAAGAGGAAAGAAGGATCTCCAATACTCAATATAAATTTTGATTCATTCTCTTCATGCTCTGACTTACACATGACTGGAATATTTATAGTAATAGGAAATAACTAATGGACAACGTGGACACCTAAATAGCTGCCTAGCTAATTAGTGGGCTGATGCACAACAACATAATCCCATTTATTCCGCCAACAAACTCAAGAAATACGAACTACAAACAATTCAACAACTGAAATCAAACCGGCATAACCACTTCTAGACTTGGTCAATAACTGATCCTATTCTTCCTCCTTTGATATGTCAGGATTCTATCATTACTCCCTCCCATGAAAACCACCTTGTCCTCAAGGTGGATGTTGGGCTTGTGATTCCTCTGCAGGTTCTAGAAGGGCTGGAACAGGGGTGCCTCCACGTCGACTTGCATCATTTAAGAAGAGGCAGAACACCTTGAGGTTGGGCGTGGTCGACAAGTTGCACGGGTATGCATCTTGGACTCGAGTTGGATCCCCAAACGGA
The DNA here is from genome assembly GCA_025593235.1 of Vachellia pachyceras. NCBI lineage: Eukaryota > Viridiplantae > Streptophyta > Magnoliopsida > Fabales > Fabaceae > Vachellia > Vachellia pachyceras. Next base: position 8,249 of record JANTPZ010014985.1, read on the forward strand.
GCAGGACAGTGGGAAGGGCGAGCAGACGAAGGTGACGAACGAATGGGACTGGGTAGAGGACGTGATCTGGTCTGTCATGGAGCACTGGGCAACGAACATGGGACGAGCATGGGCACTGAAACCTGGTCGAGCTTCCAGCGGCTCCGACGGGATGGAGCTCTCGACTAAGTCTGCGACCACGACGGAATGGACGACTGACCGAGATGGGCTGACGACAAGCGACGTGCTTGGACCAAGGAGTAGCGGTGACAGCAAAGAGGACTGGGGCAGCTCGAACTGAACGGACGATGCAACTCTTCTGCGACCGGTGGCGCGAACTGGTGATAGACAATGAGGATAGCGATGACGTGATGCAGGGCGGTGAGACTGGATTTTTTTTGTTGTGTTTTTTTTGGTCTGGAACAAGCGAACAGGCACACGAGATGGAGCCTAACGTGAGCCTCACGATCTAGGACGAACGTGAACTGATGCTGTGCTACGATCGTGTGCTCTGACACGAAGGTTTGGGGGGAACGACGTGCGAGTCTGTGAGTATAACGACTGTGAGTATGGAGTTTTCGGAGGAACAGAGGCTGGATGGAACCGAAGGATTCTTCAAAATACTCTTTTTTTATATATATAATAAAGACTATCTGTAAGCGCAAGCAAGGATCTCGCTTACCTCGCATAGATAGCCCAACAATGGCTCTGATACCAAATGATAAGATCCAGGATTTAGAACTCATTAAACTCTTCTAATTTCTCTCAACTGCAAGGATCTCACATTTGAAAGATAAAAGAAGTCAAGAGGAAAGGAGGATCTCCAATACTCAATATAAATTCTGATTCATTCTCTTCAGCTTAAATGGAACTGCTGACTCCCCCTAATCTAATGGACAACGTGGACACCTGAATTGCCTAGCTAATTAGTGGGTTGATGCACAACACCATAATCCCATTTATTCTGCTAACAAACTCAAGAAATACGAACTCAACAAACAATTCAACAACTGAAATCAAACTGGCATAACTACTTCCAGACTTGGTCAATAACTAATCCTATTCTTCCTCCTTTGATACGTCAGGATTCTATCAGTCCCTGCTGCAAAAAAGAGTTACAAAGGATACCTTCCGTGAAGTTGTAGACAAAGTGGATAGGAGGTTAGCCGGATGGAAGTCAAATCTCTTGTCTCTAGCGGGCCGCAACACCCTTACTGTTTTTGCGACAACGGCGATTCCTAATTATATTATTTATATTATGCAAACTATCTCACTGCCGATGACTGCAGGTAACCAACTGGAGAAAAGAAACCGCGATTTCTTATGGGGTTTTACGAAGGATCGAAGACAGGTGCACCTCCTTGATTGGAGCAAGTGTGCCAGAGCAAATCTAATGGAGGCCTTTCAAATGAAACTTGGGTTCAAGTTGCTATTTTTTTTTTAATAGCAGTTGCTACCTGATATTTATTAGAACTAAACGGGAATAAATGAACACACAACAATCACACTAACTTCCATATAAGTTTTTAGAGTCGACTAATAATGGATAAAGATTGGACTAACTATCTAGTACATCAAGCCAGGCATTGCACAAAATTCCTCTAACTACGATACATGCTTCTTCTCATGCATGATTCCATTGTTTCTTAGGTTTAATGACTGCAACGACTTGGGAAAAAGGAAACAAAATTAAGGACACAATTTCACATGGTGTGAAATAATCTGCTAGCGAGGAGGAACAACAGATCAGCAACATCTCCCTCAGCCACAATAACGTGACAATTCAAGCTTTCACTTCCCCCGAGGCTTCTCTCTTTTTGCCTTTCCTCGTTTCACCTGCATTCTGTTGTTGCTCCGCCTTCTTTTTAGCACGAATCATTGCACGCCTTGCCCTAGGCCGTATTTCTCGTACGTTCCTATGAG
>JANTPZ010014986.1:0-12027 GCA_025593235.1 Vachellia pachyceras
AAAAAATACCGTTTTCCATGTTTCCATAATACTTGTTAATTTTAGGGTTTAATAATATATTATACTCTGTATTTCATTATACTTGTTAATTTTAATAATATTATTCCATTTAAAATTTTTAAGATAATTGAGAGTAATATTATTTCTTAAACAAAACTTTTGATAGATTCACAGGTTAGCTCTTCAAAAAAACTCACTAATTACGAAAAAGGAATGAGCGCACCTTTTCACAAGCGCGTACCTTTTCACTGTTTACACCACTAGATGCGAAAAGGAATGAGTAGAAAGGGAGTGAGGAAGACTGAATAGCTAATTACGAAAAAGCCTATTAAGGCATTATTTAAAGTTCAGAAACCAATTACATCCCGCCACGCGGCCACCCCTTAGCTATATAAGGCAATTTTCAAAGTTCAGAATCGGCGAATCAGCCGTTGGTGTGCACTCAGCAATGCATTAATGTCCAAATCAAATGAATAAAGCATATCGGATCCTGCAATTGACCTGGCACACACAGGCAACGTCAACCAGCATCTGCAAATTCATCGCATAATCGCCCAGACCACTCTGGCAAGAGCACGCCTGAATTTTTTCAGTTTTAGAAAATAACGAATCCAAATGAAATCCAAAACCGTCAGAGGAAATTGGAGCTTGAAGACGAAGAAGTTTGGCTCAACCTCTGTCGTTTTCCTTTGCATATCTTTCTTTCTTTCCGGATTCTTCGGCTCAAGTCTCTTCTATAAGTCTCAGGTCCTCTTTCAAATTCTATTCATAATCCTCAAGATTTATGTAATAAATTTCTTGATTATTTGATCGGAAATGATCTGTTTAACCGATCGCAGTTAATTCGCAGGATGATGTATTTGGCCACAGGCGAAGAACGAGGTTCCTTGAATCGACAAACGATGCGACGCAGTACAATTTGTTACCTGCTGGAGAGTCCGGTGATGATTCTATAACGTCCATTCCTTTTCAGGTGCGAGATTTTGTCTATCAAGAGTTTTTTGTTTTTTTTTCGCTGTGCAATACCGTGATGCTACCTTAGTCAGAATCGAAATGAGTCTATATTTGAGCCGCCTTTTAGAATCGAAACGAATCTAGATTTGTGCCGCATTTTGTTATTCCTTTCCTCTCAAAGCTAATGCAACGAACAATTTAGCTGAATATAAAATCTGCTGTGGATCCACCGAAGCATGTAAGTTTACTTAATATTTGATTTCAAAGACGTTAGTGTGAAGGAGCAGACACTGGAAGTTGTATTAATAGTTTACTTGTCCAAGTGGTTGGACCTTTGATGTGCTATTCTGGTGAGGAATTGATTTATTCTTCAGTTAACTTCAGCTAATGGTTAAAGAGATGGGGTTTAGTCGTAGCCTTCATCATATAGTAGTTCTTGTGCATTGACTCTAAAATTGTTGTATCTATGTGCTTGTGTTCCTTAGATTTTGAGCTGGAAGCCTCGTGCTCTGTATTTTCCGAATTTTGCAAATTCAGAACAATGTGAAAGCATTATTGATATGGCAAGGGGTGGCCTCAAACCATCGATTTTGGCATTACGTGAGGGGGAAACAGAGGAGAATACAAAGGGGGTTAGAACAAGGTAGCGTGCATGTGTCTGCAGAATACTTTACTGTTTTGCCTAACTAAAAGTAGTCAATGCCGCTAGAAAGAATACTATTGCAATAACTGGGATGCCAAACTTTTAAAACATAATGCATCGCAGAACCAAGTTGGACAAGTCTTCATATTAGCTACTGGAAAGATTACGTTGAACTCTTGATTGAAATTGTGGTGAATATGACTTAGATTTCTGCATCTCAGAAACCGATGTGTAGGCAATTCTTGGATGACAAGATCTACAAATTTAATGTGTTTTAGTTCCTGATTTTCAACATGATCCATTTGTGCTCCCTTAAAGAAAGAAGCAAGATTCCCAAGTTCTTACTCCGGAAGTTCTGTTTACTGAGTTCTAGCTGTATGTTGATATTTTATAGATTGCGCGACACAAGTGCAACCTTATAATTGATCTACATCTGGCCCATGAAAGAATGGGTGGCTTTAGTAATAAGAGGATCTTCTCCTCTAATTCTAGAATCGTGTCACTCAATAAAACAAATTCATATAATAAGCTTATAATTTTTTTGAACAGTTCAGGCATGTTTATCAGCTCTTCCGAGGATAAAACAGGAACCTTAGATGTCATTGAGGAAAAAATTGCAAGAGCAACAATGATTCCCAGGTTTAATGGAGAGGTAATGTCCCCACTCAAATCTTTTCTGCAGAAAAAGAGAATTTGAAAAACGCTGCCAATCCAAATGAATATCCACTTGCTTTATTCTTGTAATTTGTTTGTTTGACTTTGTACCCGTAATATTTATTTCTTCTTGGCAAGATTTCGTACCCATGATCAACATTGTATTATATAAGCTTCCCTTTCTTTCAAACTGGCTTCTTATTCTTTGGCAATACAAATGCAATTGAGATTTGAGGAAGAGAGAAGATTCTTTTAGCAAGGTCACTGATGGAAGAGCTTGTCTTACTATGTTCCTTTCCCTAGGCTTGACTTTTTTCTAATTTCAAATCAGGATGTCTCTCCTTTTGCTTTCATTTCAATATATCTTGTTCCCCTTCTTGACCTGAGTGACAGAAAATATTGCCCCACCCCAAAATTTACTAGATTAATGTCTCTTGAGTGCTGAATATTTCCTTCCTACTATAAGTTTGTTTTGCCCCACCCATATTAGGAAATACAGCAGTATGCTTTTGGTAACCGAGGACTTAAATGTTGGATTAACGAGGGACATGAAGCAGGGAGCTTTCGATAGACAGTGCTTTTGTGGAAGTTCTATAGGAGATGAATGTTCCGCATAACATCCATGCCGCCTTATAATATGTCAATTCTCGATCTGCTAGCTCCTTTTCCTCCCATATCAAGTCAGAAGAAAACATAGGGAGGTGAGCAAAGTCGTGGAGAGAGGGAATAAAGTGGGGGTTGGGTGTTGTCCTTTGGTGTTTGTACGCTTATGCAATTGCATTTATTAGCTTTCCTTCCTGAACATCATGCTATCTGCAAGGAAACTTTTGCAAACCCTGTATTTACCGGGAGGTTTTAAAATTGCCTGAGGAAATTAGTTACCATGTTTCAGGCATTCAACATCCTGCGTTATGAGGTCGGGCAGAGATATATGTCTCATTATGACGCATTCAATCCTGCTGAATATGGCCCTCAAAAGAGCCAAAGGGTATGTCTGAAGTACAACATGCTCATTTGAAAGTTGTTTTTATTGTTCATAGGTTTGTTTGTTTTGAGGTGGTCATGTTCAAAAGCCAAACCAAACAAGCATAGGGCTCGTAATATTCAGTTTATCTAACATTTAATGTTATTTCGCGAGACTGTCTCTTTCTTTTTACATCAAGATTATCTTTTTAAGATGAAGTTTTCTTTTGAGATTCTAATAAAAGCCCTTTCTTCAAATATACGTATTTATTTCTCCTATTACTTTTTTAGAGTTAAGGAAAAGATAGCTTGAGGACTGACTTTAATTTTCCCCCGTGTGATGTTAAAGTTAAAATAATCTTCACATGTAAAGGATATATATATATATAAAGTTTTGGATGTCGAGATTTATTCATTTTTTCAAGTGGTTTACCATGCAGATGGCGTCCTTTTTGCTGTATTTAAGTGATGTTGAGGAAGGTGGGGAGACCATGTTTCCATTTGAGGTAAAACTAGTTGGCTTGCCCTCGCATCGTAATTGACATACTTCCCGTTTCGGAATAGTCAATTACTTAGCGCATTATGTACTCTGCAGAATGGCTTGAACATGGACGGAAGCTACGGTTATGAAGACTGCATTGGTTTGAAAGTAAGGCCACGACAAGGGGATGGACTTCTATTTTATTCATTGTTACCTAATGGTACAATCGACCCAGTAAGTATTCTTCATCCCCATCATCGTTATTACCATTTCTAACTTTGCAAGTCCTAATCCATCTTTATATAACATCTTCAACTTTATTTAGGCTTAATTATCAATTATTATTATTTATTTCACGATAAGTACTTATGCTAAAACGATTGTTTATTAATAAGGCAGGAAACTCAAGAACTGGAAAAGGAAAGAAATCAAAGAAAAAGTGAAAAAAATGAACGGGAAGGGATTGGGATATTGCATTATTACATCGGAATGAAAATATAGCAAGGTGAAAGAAAGTTACTACTTACTAATAAATATGCATTTTTGTACAATTTTTTTAATAAAACAATGGAATTACAATTTTCAAAATTTCTTTCAAAATCTCCATGATAAACCTTAAAATCATGAAGTTGGATTGAGAAAATTTTGCGAAGTCAAATGTTAACTTGATTGTTGACACGTGCCTTGCACACACAAGTAAATTCTCTTCCGCGTTCCAATTGCTAGCCTGAAGATTCATAATCACAACGCTCTTCAACAAGTGGCTTTAGCCTAAATCATTCCATATATAGTAATACAACCAAATTATAGACTTCGCTTTTTACTGCGCTCTTTATAGATTACAAACAAACATCTCTTTATACATTTTACATGATAAATATAGATGTCTCTTTTCTTTTGTCACCTTATCTCATCAAATAGACATCTTATATTGGGGTGTTTGACAAAGTGGTCAAACACCCCAAAAACACGTTCAACAGTGTTTTTCAGCAAAACGAGACAATCTCCTTCATATATTTGTCTTGGCTTGTGTGAATAAGCCCATAAGTACTTCTCCACCGCTTTGCCAAACGGATCCATTAACACAAACGGAAACGATCAGAAGTTTTGTAGACATCTTGTTTTGTCACCTATTATAAATTTAAAATCTGTGAAATATCTTACTTGTAAAATGCTTTCAAATATGGAGGGGAAAAAAGGTGACGGTACACACTTATTCTTTATCTCATATACTCTATTTTCAAGAACACTTCATATTAAATCAACCTAATATTACCGAGCAATGCTGTTTTTTGTGCGTTCTATGATTTCTTGGCCTTTTCCTCTGAATGTTTTTGGCAGACATCACTCCATGGAAGCTGCTCAGTGATAAAAGGGGAGAAATAGGTCGCTACCAAGTGGATAAGAGATCAAGAACAGGAGGATGATTAAATCATGGCGCCTACAATCGATCAATTTGAGTCTTGTCATTGTCTGGGTTTCTAGTTTGGCCAGTTATCAAGCTGGTTATAACTTTTATGCCTCGTTTGGTACGCATAATTGATTTTGATGGAAATAGATATGGAGATGAATATAAGCTTTAAAATTAAGTTTGATATGTCATGAAAATGAAGATGGAATCCATATCTTTTTTTTTATGAATGTTGATTTTTTGTTGAAATGTAACAAAAAAGACTATTTTGCATAAGGGAGGATATTTTGGTCAAAAATATTGGATTCCATGAAATCCAAATGAATTCCATAGGTTCAGGTATGGAATTGAAATTGGGTATTTAGGTGAAATTGAATTTCACATGGAATTGTAATTCTATCATGCCAACATCATGGAATTCAATTTCAATTCCGATTCCATTTCCACCCTCCCATTTCCACCATACCAACGAGGCACTAGTTTTTTCCCAAAAAAAATTATGAACTTTTTACGGGCTCACGGCTATGTTTTGATGGAGAAAAAATGGGATAAGGAAGAGAATATTAGAAGGAAAAACTTCAATAGTAAATAATTAACCATTTTGGAAAATTTTCTCTCCTAATATTGCTTGCTCTCTAATATTCTTAAAATCCAAACTTACTTGGGTACTACTGCTAAAGTAAAGGGCGACTCCTCTTCTCTGGAAAGCTTCCAAGAGATAATTTAGGAAAGGGTCCATATCATCAATATGCCCTTTTAAGATAAAGAAACTGAGACGGGCATACTTGTATTCTTATCCCAGCGGAAAGAATGGACAGGAACCATAATCCTACTAACAATAGTAAGTCAAATTAGCAACGTAGAAAAAAGAACTCTCAATTGAATGGATGGTAACGTAACATTCCAACACCCCTCCCTTACAGATAATGTCCTTTTTCGTAGCCGTAGTCAAGAGTACAGTTTTATTTCTTTGGGTATAGCTGTAACTACCCAAAAAAACACATCCACAAAGGTAAGGTATTCACACTACTTATAAGTCGTGCTTCGTTTCCCTTACCAACACTATTTGAAAGTCAACCAAGGGGAAAAAAGATCATGGGCTATTCTCAACTATATTCTCCGTTAACGTCAGTCGAATACAAAAAAAAAAGCCAATGGAAAACAACCCCCCCCCCCCAATGTATAACTTGAGCATTCAACCAAATTCCAGATGCAATCATTCCAAACTCAGACTAAATGATTTCAATATGATGTTGGTAACATGGAATTTAATTTGTCTGCAAAAAAAAAGAAAGAAATCTAATTCATGCAACATTTTCAAATCGTTACTACTGTCTGTGTCTTCCTACGTAGACGACGACAGAAGAATTAAGCCTGGTTTCTGCCAACTATGATTGTAAAAGTAAGTTTAGTTAGATTTACAACTAGTAAGAAAGTAGGCTATTTATAATATTAAAGGGGCAAGAGCACAATTGGAAGTGCTATGCTAATACCTAACTGGTGTCTCCATCAAATGAAAAACATGCTCCAACTTTGAGATTAGTTTTCACCTCCTGATCTTTAGGTGCACTCCCAAAAGAACTTGCAAATCTGCGCACGTCATCCCCTCCAGATGCTTGTGGCTGGCCAGATCTCCATAAGCAAAACCAAACGTATTCACGCCCAAAGGATGTGGGCTACAATATAACAGGACACACCCCCGTTAGGCCTGTATAACTTCGTATAGCTGATATATTCAAAGAAGCGAACTTCATCTAATGGACTAGGAGTTTGAAGTGAGAGTTAAACTCGGAGATGTCCTTGTTCACCCTTTCTTTTGGTCCTTTAGAGACGCTACTACAGAGTGTACTAAACGTTGACTTAAAATCAACAGAAAATGCTTCACCGATGATCATTCGAAAGTGTAGCGGTTCTTCCATATCGAAAACTACGGATTTTTCACCATGAAGGATCCATATTATCATTTTTTAAAAAAAAAATCATAAATACAGATAATAATTAATGCAACGAAGTCCAACAATAATTGTCACTTTAACGTCAGACTTGTTGAAATAAACAATTCTCAGTAAAAGTTGGACCGTTAAGAAGCTAGGAATAGTGTATAAACACCGTAGCAATAACACCAGGTAAAACTATAGGCTTACATTAAGTCAGAAAGCACGCCAAGAAAAGGACTAGCAAATAGAGACGTCGCAAATCTATAATAGAGAGACATAACCAACTGCTCCCTGCCAACTCCGTGAGAAGCTAACTCGAACTCACCGAAAGCTAACCACAGGCCTTCCATAACTGACAAGATGAAAGTAAGAAAAAAAATGAAATTAGCACTCACATAACAGATCTAAAGACAAATTGAATAAGAAATGCAATTTACGGTTCCAGAAGTTTGAAAAATGGTTGCAAAAAAACCGAAGATCAAATTGAAGAGAAGAATAATGTCCTGGAGAAGAATAATGTCCTTTTTGGTTTAATTCTGACGCCCTCAACTAAAAAAAGCATAAATTTCAAGCTCAAAAGTTGCTTCTCCTTTTCCTACAAGCACATTTTCATGAAATCCAAACAGTGTAGCAGTAAAATCATTTCACCTGAAGATAGAGCATAGAGGAGAAGGAATTTCCGCTGAAAGCGAAGAAACGAGGAAGAGATTCCATAGTCGAAGACTGTAGATGTTCTGTTGGAAATAGAGAAATGAGGAAAAAGAAGCATCGAGAAGCAGCAAGAGAAGAAGAGGAATATGTATATGATTGTATTTGGCTCCCAAACCGAGCTCTCAATGGTTATCGCCATTGCCTAATTGTATTAGAATTAAGACAGTGACATTATGCAAGCATTTGCTTCCTGTTTGGGTCTTACATAAACCCTCAGATCGAGATATACGTGTAGATGTGATGACGCAAAGATGCAGAAGGAAGAGAAAGGAACTGAGACTTCGAGGCCGACTGAAATCGAAGATCGTGGCTCCGTTTAGCAAAACTACTCGTTACAAAAAAAAAAATACGTTTAACAGTATTTTTTTAAATCGAGATAATCTCTTTTATATATTTATCTTGGCTCTGTTTAGATAGCCCGTTTAGACATCCAAAAGTCATTCTTGCGCTTACCGAAACAAAACTTCTTTAACATATTTACCTCAAAATCTGTATCCGTTCTTCCAACGGTCTATCCAAACACACTATTTCTTTTACGTAAATTTACTTCTCTTCCGCTTTTTCAAATCAACCCATATCATCGGCGAGGGACGGACCGGTTACGCTTTTAACTCCACAAATTTTGCGGCTCCAATGCGGCAGGCGGAGCTAAAACCAAAAGGAACGAAACGGTGTCGTTGCATGGCTGATAATGAAAGCTAGATTTGGACCCGAAATGTCACACTCTCCTTTGGGTGGGTTAAACATGCGTAACAGATGGGTTGTAACCCAACCTGAGGTCTGTTCTTGTAAAAGCCTTGGACTGAATATGGTAGACCCAGTGGATTACCTAAACCAGTCTACGACCTTCCTCTTTTCTTTTTTTCTTTTTAAAAAATTCTCCTCTTTTAAGATCCTCTCGCTTTGTGTGTTTCTGCTCTATTCTTCACCATCCTACTTAGATCCTTCTCCAATGTTGTTGAATCTGGCCACATTCTCTTCCATTAACAGTTTGTTCGCTCGTCCCATCCTCAGTGGCGAGGACTTCAGACCTGCGGTGGTTGGAGGCGTTCAGAACTGTGGCGAGGAGTTCTCCAATGGCATCAATGGCTCCAACGGTGAGCCCGGCTTTTCCATCCCCTCTGATGCACCGATCAATGCATTAGCTGGTCCAACACAACAACAACATCTGCTTCAACTCCTACTTACTGCTCAACTATGCTGAGATAGATGATGTTGCAGGTAAAAAAGGATGAAGCTAAAGAGGCAAAAGAGAAAAAATAACTTAGCAAAATTAGGTAATAGGATAGAGAAGAATTTTGCGACGAGCAAGATGGTAGAGCCAAAAAAGGATGTGATTGTTTGGTAAAGTTTAACTTCTCCCCAAAAGTAGTGTTTTTCTGAAAAACAAGATAATCTCCTCCACGTATTTACCTTGACTTGCGTAAAAGTATTTATCTACCGCATTCTCAAACTGACACAAGGTTTTCTTGTGCTATAGGATTCGTTGTTTGAAGTAAAAAAAATTTCAAGCCAGATTGGATTAGATCACTTGGTTTAAGGGTTTGGTCCCTTGTCCAGTCCAACCCAAGATGACCGGTTTGGTTTGATTGATCTCTTTTGTCTTCAGGCCAGAATTTTCAACCATGGATCATTAGACTATATCATACCATCATGTTTTTCACACCCCTAACTCTCCCATATGAGAGCTTAAAGGTTAATTTGAGTCTTTCAATATGTAATTTCCTTAATTTATCTTTAATTCTTATTAGTTGTTAGATCAATCTAATAGTCCAGATCAATCATTTTTATAGATTAGCAATTAAATTAAAATAAAAAAGAAGTAAATATTGTGTCCCCATTTAGTAAAAAAAATTACAATTCAATCAATGAATTAAATATAGGGTTAAGAATTAATTTTTGCCCAGAAAGATTTAGCAAAATATCATTGGGTATCAAGAAGTTTTTTGAAATCAATTTCACTTGGAAAGTTTTAAATAAGATCAATGTTGTTCAAAAATTTAAAGTTGAAACAACTTTGCCCCAAGGGATTGAAACGGTCAACCGTTAGTTGCGCTTATTGGGATGACATGGTATGTCTATGTGGCATTCAATATGGCATTTCATCACCACTGACTTATTCTATATTCCCACATCATCAGCACACCTTGGTCTTCTCCTTCACTTCCTCATCTATTAACCATATGTCTCAAGCTTGATCCCTCCTCCTCAAACTCTAAGCAATCTCCAATTGTGCTGCTAAATCTTCTCCATTAATGTCCTGTGCTTGAGTCTCTCTGGAATCCGATGATATTTTCCCCCTCCCCCTCCTCTCTGTTATAGCTAGGTAATCTCTGAAATTCCTTCATTCGTTCCTTTTTTTTTTTTTTGAGTGGGCATTCTTTTTTCTGCATTGAAGCTTAGATTCTTTATTAATTGCATCTTACGGATTTGTAAAGGAGGAAAAAAAACTTTAACTTGATTTGTTTTATTTATGGTTTCTGCTATTCATCGGAATCCTTTTCTTTGTCTACATAGACACACAAACACAAGTATTTTAATCAAAATGATTCACACACAGAATGATAGATAGAGTGACAATGAGGCCATCGAAATTGAGCAAGGAACGAGCAGGGTCGGATTTAGAGGTGGAAATGATTTGATAGTAGCGAATGTATTTGGTGGTAGAGAAAGCGCACTGGATACCTTGGAAGAGATGGACGCTGCAAAACACAGAAATGGGAGGTGATGGTAGAGGAAGGTCATGAGGCCTATACAGCTGAGGAGGAGTGGAACATCGGTGACGGAGAGGCCTGTGGCAGCTATTTGGGGGATGGTGAGCGGAGGCGTAGATATGGCCACGACAATGGTGGAGAGATCGCTGACAGCACCAGAGAGCTCCTACTAGAATGAAGTTTTAAGCTTTACGGAGTCCGAGAGGCGATGGTGGAGATCTAACCTGTGACGAAGACATGCTTTATGGAGTCTGGCGACGCTATTAGAGAGGGACGATGAGGAAGGTGTTGGAAATTTAATATATACTAAGTATATATATTATTATATTTATATATTGTATATTATTATTTATTTGAATATATTATATATAAATATAGCACCGGATATGTCCCGTACCATTATTTAAAGAGTTACGTTCAGAGGGTTGTATCTGATCGTTGAAACCTTCTGAGTCTTGATGGGAGGCTATATAAGGAGGAGATCAGTACTTAGAATAGATACGAGAAATAAAATCGTTATTTGTTCAATCACGAATTCTCTGATGGGATGACGGTGTTCGACAGTTCATCACTGTGCCAGAAATTCCTGTTCAGAAGAATTCAAGCAAATCTCAAAAAATATACGCTATAGCAAGAAGTACGTAAGTCTTCCGCTACACTCTGAATCATACATTTTTTCTAAAAATTGAGTGAGAGAAAGAGAGGGATGCATAGGTGTGATACTATTACTAAGGTGGTGAGCACGTTTAACTGACTTAACAGACAAACTTCACCTTAGAGAACGGCAGGACAGACTTGCTACGTTTTTTAACTTTTAAGATGAGATTGATTCTAAAAAACCTGATATTCCATGAAAATTTTCGGGTAAAACTGATAACTCGTTAACAATTCAGATCAATCCAACCATTATAAATTAAAATTCGTACTTTTTGCAAGCAAAATTAAAATTCATAAAAATCATGAAATCAAGGAAAATTTTATAATAATTTTTTTAATATTTCCGGGGGGAAGGGAAGCGAAGAATCATTAGGGTTGTGCCATTGGCCGTACATCCCAACTTGCTTCGTGCTTGGGCTTCTTCCGGATTCAATACCCTTTCCCATCGGTTGATTTTGATTCGTTAGGGTTTTCAGGGTCTGATCTTGTGCTTCAAGACATGGGAGGAGGCAACGGGCAAAAGGCAAAGATGGCTCGTGAGAAGAACCTGGAGAAGATGAAGGCTTCAAAAGGTAATCTTTCATCTCCCTATCTCGCGAACTCGATAATTTTCAATCATCTTCTGTTTAGTTGCTGAGAATTTCTGACAGAAGATTAGAAGAATAATCAAAATTTAAATTTAATGAGCGAACTAAAAAGATAGTTTAGTGCAGCCCCCTTTTGTTCGTCGTATTATGAAATTTCATGAAAAGATCTTATGGTTTTCCTTCTTAATTTTAATAATTTTATTCTCACGCGTAGGAAGCCAGCTGGAAACAAACAAGAAAGCAATGTCGATCCAGGTAATTTGGTGTTTATAGTTTTTATCCCCAGCGACTAAAATTTATAAATCCCAGAACTTT